>ML106149.1:473351-527399 GCA_003697995.1 Taxidea taxus jeffersonii | reverse complement strand
AAAAAAAAAAAAAAGAATATGGGACTTCTACTTCAGTTAATGGTAGAGTAATTGGAATCATTTTGCCACTAAAAATAACTAAAAAACTAGATTTCATATCTTACAAATATTTTACATCTTTGTGATCTTTTAAAACTACTAAAGAGCAGTACTTATTTTGTAGGTAAGATTCAAAAAGGTAATTCTGGCCCTGGAATTGTCTTCAGTTTATAAATTACTTCCCAATCCTGAAGAGGAAGGAAATCAGCTGAACTACACTTTTGGTGACACTTAGGACAAGAGACAATACCTGGAGTCCAGGGTTTATGAAGGGTGAAGATTTTGACAATCTAACTCTCATTTAGATGGAGACTCAAAGAGCTGCACTCTAGGAGTTACATCTAAAGTAAGCCATTTCTAAATCGACAGCTGCCCATCTTTAAGTTCTTTCTGCATCACAGAATATATCAGGCTCTTAATTTGGATTAAAATGACCATGAATGGCTAGTGCTTCCATGTGTTCCATGTGCCAGTAAAAGGCAAAGAAAATCCTCTTTGGATAGAGGAAGACATCAACCACAAACACATACTACAAATACAGGCATACCTTGGAGATACTTTGGGTTTGGTTCCAGGCCAATCACAATAAAGCAAATAAAGCAATAAAGTGCGCCAATTTTTTGATTACCCAGTGCGTATATAAGTTATATTTATACAATAGTCTATTAAGTATGCAATGACATTATGTCTAAAAAACCAACATAATACCTTAATTAAAAAAGACTTTATTGCTGGGCGCCTGGGTGGCTCAGTAGGTTAAAGCCTCTGCCTTGGGCTCAGGTCATGATCTCAGAGTCCTGGGATTGAGCCCCGCATTGGGCTCTCTGCTCAGCAGGGAGACTGCTTCCCTTCCTCTCTCTCTGCCTGCCTCTCTGCCTGCTTGTAATCTCTGTCTGTCAAATAAATAAATAAAATCTTTTAAAAAAATACTTTATTGTTAAAATAAGTCTAGCCATCATCTGAGTTTTCAGCAAGTTGTAATCACTGATCACAGATCACTATAACATAGTAATAACTGAAAATTTTGAAATAATAATAAAAAGTCTGAAAGTTTGGAAAGTTTTTTATAAATAATCAAAATGTGACACAGAGACAAGAAATGAGTAAATGTAATTGGGAAAATGATGCCAATGGTCTTACTTGATAAAAAAGTTGCCAAAAACCTAAAGCACGAAAAAGTGGGGCTTGATAAATCAAGGTATGTCTGCAGCTTTTCAAACACAATGACCAACATAAAATCAAAGATAACTAGACACATGGGAAGACATAAAACTATTTGGTAACTACTATCTTTGCCATTTCTAAAACTAAAATTAGAATTCCATGGGAAAAAGCACAAAGGTGGATCATAAGTCTTGATGGTAGCTTGAGTGTTAAAGAAAACCATGAAGAATATCATTAAAGGCCTTCAGACAGCATTTCATCTTCTGTTAATTCAGCTTAATTAACCTTGTGTTAATTTAACCCATTCAAATTACATGTCAATTAATGAACAGAATATTTAACAAATTACTGATTTTTTTTGGCTAGTTCACTAACAAATGCAAATCAGAAAAATCACTGATTTGTAGTCCTTAAGTCTTTAAAATTTTTCTATCATTCCACCCATATAACAATTAGATTCCTTCCAAATCAAAAGTCTGTTTATATTGCCCTGTTGTTTTAGTCTCATCATCAAAGCCTCCATATCACCCTATTTTCATGCAAAACCAGTAGTCAATCTTTTCACCAAGGATCTAGACTAAACAGTCCAACCTCTTTGGAAAGAAGTGCTATGGTTTAATTAGAATAAGATATATTACAACACAGAAATAATTAATAAAAGCCCCAAGTGGAAAAAAACTGGAGAATAATTTTACCAATATGAGAAATTTTCCATACAGTGCAGAAATATTAAAATGTAGATTTACCCAGTAGTTTCATTACCTCATATGTAACTATTTACTTTGAATTGATTCATTTTTATTTTATTTTTTTTTTTTTTATTTTATTTTTATTTAAACATATAATGTAACCCCACCACCCTCTCCCAACATAGGAGCAAATTTCATCATATTGAATGAAACCTACTATTATGCTGCATTGGAGGTTTTATTGATAAATAATATGAAATTGTTTAAAAAAGTTTTTGAAAATTGTGATTTCAGTTTCTGCTGTTTTTATTTTTTTACAAGATAATGAATGTTTAATCTTCATTATTTGCAAAGATGTAACAGCTGAAAGATCCTAAGCTCAAAAACAGGAAAATCCTCTACAGCTTCCCTATGCTTCAAGGTATACAGATTAGTATGAGCCTTGTTATTAAAACTAAATTTTGGTTAGGGGTGATTGATCAAAAATAAGTTGTATTTATAACTTTCTTTAGCACATAACCATCCTTCAAAGCTAAATTCAATACTTTAACAGTGTGAGATATTTTACTCTTTTATCAAAAATAAATTCCCGGGACGCCTGGGTGGCTCAGTTGGTTAAGCAGCTGCCTTCGGCTCAGGTCATGATCCCAGTGTCCTGGGATCGAGTCCCGCATCGGGCTCCTTGCTCCGCAGGGAGCCTGCTTCTCCCTCTGCCTCTGCCTGCTTCTCTGTCTGCCTGTGCTCGCTCTCTCTCTCTAACTAATAAATGAATAAAATCTTAAAAAAAAAAATTCCCAAGATAAAAGAATGAATAAACAAATTAGACAATAAAATATATTACTTTACTTTCATTATGGGGACGTTTACTGGAGACAGTATAGTAATGAAAAGAATAATGTATCAGTGTTACTTTGGGAAATGAGACAAAACAATAAACTAAATTTCATAGAAACTAAATTTTTAAAAAAGGTCTGGTTATAGTCTACTAGTATCCCATAACACAACACGACCTGTGTTTAAATTATTATCTGAACAAATACCACATACATTATAAATCTTTCAATTTAGTTTACCTCTTGTGTCATTTGGGAGATGAAATTAATTTTTTCAACCCCATAAAAATTTTACAAATAAAATGGCTTACCTCATCATCTCCGTGGGAACACTGAGGGCTGGTGAGGGTGGTGAGAGCAATTGAGCAAGTATCTTAATTCTATGAAGTTCACTTTCATTTAATGTAGAAAATAAAGTTATTATAGCTCCACCACTTAAGCAGGATTTGTTTTACAAAATTATAATTGGGATGTGTTTTGTGGATTTTTAAACATATACTCATTGTCCAGTTCAAACAGAAGAGTATAACAAAGAACATTAGACACTACCCGGAATCCCACTAACAAGGAAAGTTTACTCAAAATTTTGGGGAACATGATTCCAAACTCTCTCAATACACACAAATGTAATTTTTAATGGGCTTAATCTAAATGCTACATTTTAATCTACATAATTCACTCAAAAATATTTTAAAGAGAGCTTTTCTTGTCAGTAAACATAAATATGCAATATCATTTTTAACAATCAAACTTTTCTATTACATGAATATGTCATAATCTATCTGACCAACATGGTTATTTAAGTTATTTGCCAGCAATTACAATACTTCCATTCCTATATTTAAATCATTTTTGTATACTTATCCAGTCACCACCTGAGAATAAATTTCAACAAGTAAATTTGTTGGATCAAAGGGTGAGCAAAAGTTACATTTTGATAGTTTGTCAAAAAGGTTGTACTGATTTACATGTTATGCAGTTCTGGAGACAAATTATTTTGCTTTACCTTTGTTAATATCAGTTTTTTTTATATCTATATTAAATTTTTTTCCTAAACTAGCAGCCAAAATTTTCTTATTACTTTGATTGTTTTCTTCTACAGAAAGGTTGAACACCTTTTTGTATTGCCCATCTGCATTTCTTCTCCTGAAGTCTTAAAATGAATCTTTAATGCAAATTTTGCTTATGCAATTCTGAAATTTAATTTTAAAAAGTCCTACAGAAGTGGTACACAAATGTGACCTTAATGGAATAGCACAACTACATATCAGTGAAACATGCCTAGACCATAGTTGCACCTGATTGCCCTATAAACTCTGTTTTGAATCAGTCACTTACAAATTAGCTTATTTTATTCACACGTCTTCACCACTAACTTGACAGGCAATTCTTAAAGAGAAGAAATGTGTGACTCTATTTTCAACTTTTTTTTAAAGTATTTCACAATTGAAAGCATCCCTCTCAGTATTTCTATAAAGGTTTTTGACTACATTTTCCTTTACAGTGCCATAAAGCTATCTCTCGTCTATGCTTCCCACTTCATGAGTAATATTAACAGCCAAATTGACAGAGTCCCTAAATCCAGTTACATCTTTTCATCTATCTCAAGCTGGAGTCAGACAGCAAGAAGAGATGTATTTTTCCCACTCCCATGTCATCTGGGTAATCTTTAGCGCTGCTCACCCTCACGTATCTATGTGCACTTCTAAGAACTGCTAATGAACCTATTTCCTCCAAAGGGCAAATGTTCTCTTGCTTCAAGATCTGAAATGACGCTGTCCTAGCCACACCCCAGACAAGGTCCTGAGAGTTCCTATTTAGCTAATAGTAGAATTTTGACATCTTTTAGAGGGCAGCCACTATTTATAGGGTTTTTGAACTATTAACATCTATTTTTAGTTTCAGCCATTTAAAAATAATTCTGCATCATCTGAAGAAAGGAACAAAAAGAGCATCCTCATGCAGACGCAGAGCCCTGGACTTCTCTCATTTGTCTCTTTCCAACCCAGACAGAAGAAGCAATACTCAACTTCTCCAGATTTCCAAAGATATTGCTTCTGGAAAGCCTTGAGAAAATCAGAACTCACAGAGGAAAATCCCATTCACCTGCCATTATCGTTTGTGTCATTACCTTAAGTCTCTAGCTCTGGGCTTAATTGCCTCCTGGGGCTCTTTTGTTATAGGAGGGAAAAAACCATGTAGATTAGTCTACTCCCTTTCCAAAATCCCATTTTAACTAGAACATGCCAGCTTTAGCAGACATCTTTTTTCTGAAACAAAGTAAATATCTATTCCAAAGTTTGCCTTCCATTCACCAACTCTGGGGAAAGGGAAGTAAAAAGATTCACTACACAGTATACATCCTGTTAAAATTTGGCTTTTTAAGTACAGTTTCTACTCTCCAAGTCTCTATTTTTTTTCCTTTTCTCTACTTATTTATATTGAGGTAAACATCTATCTTAGTTGGTTTTATTTTACTTCAAATTCATTCAATTTAATGTGTAATGCAAAATTTTATTCTTTTTTTTTTTCTCATAGCCAGGGAATGGAAATTCTACATGGAAAAAAAAAAAGCTGGATAATAAAATTGTGAATAACTACTACCCCTCACGTCAGAAATAAACTTTAAAAAATTAATTACTTAACTAAAATTAACATGTAAAAATCCATTAACTGGGGTTCTTCATTGAATTGCCTAGCTACTTCATGAGAAATGTTTCTCTAGAGAAGAGGGAAAAGAACAGTTTCTTCATAATATGAGGAAAAGCCTGATTACTGAGTTCTAAGAACATGAATGTTCATTTTGACTTCATAGGATGCTATACTGTGTCTGTTTATTCATGTGGCTTAGTTTAATTGCTAATTCAGTGTTGTTTCTTAGGTACTTAAAATTCTGTAATGAAGACTCACATAATGAAGTATTATGTAGACTAATTAATGAGTATATAATGCCACATAAAGTTATTGCAAATGCCAACTGTTATCATCATACATGTCAGACTTAATTTTGCTTCTGAATCCACTGAGCTGAGTACCTAATTCTATATTCACTACTTCATTTAGTATGGCAATGGCCCACAGTTCTACCCTAGCATCACAGTGTAGAAACCTATTTAGCAGAAAATCAGAAAGACAAGCTGGAGTTTGAAAAAGGAAAACCATATATTTAAATGATATTTCTGTCATTTACTAGCTCTCTGATATTGCCTAACCCCATCTGAAAGACAGTGTCACAAGTTTTTTAAATGAGAATAGTAATAGTCTCCTATTTAACAAACGTTGCCTAAGTATATATCATGTCTAACTCCTGCTATAGGCACGGAGAGGTACAAAAGCAGACACAACACAGCCCCTGCCTCAAGGAAGCAAGTGGGAGGTAGAGTGTGTTAAGTGTCATGATGAAGACAAGGACCAGTTATTACAGAAATCTTTTGAAAGGTCAACTCGTAACATTGTGGAGAAATTAAGTTAAATTTTGTTTATAGAGAAACTGGCAGAATGCTTAGCACATACTAGATATTAAGATATAGTCATTTGTCCTTTTTTTTTTTTAAGCTATGTGGGATTATCCAGAAAAATGGCACTACATATTAAATACTGATTGTATCCAAGTTCAGATAGTAATGTAGCCATTACAAACACGGGTTCCTTAAAGGAGAGATTTATCTTCTTTACCACTGATAACTCTTCTATGCTTCAGTAACTTAGGACAAGAGAAAAAAACTTTCACTGTTTGATCTGGTTACCTCTCAGGTGTACAGACAGTGAAAAATTTAATTTCACACTTTATACATTTAATATTCTTGACTTTTCTGGTAACATGTATGTTATCATTATACTTTTTTTTTAATTGCGGTAAAACACAGACTGTATAAAATTTACCAGCTTAATCATTTTTAAGTGTACAACTCAGTAGTGCTAAGTATATCCACATTGTTGTGCAATCTGTCTCCAGAACACTTTTCATTTGCAAAACTGAAACTCCGTACTCGTTAAACAACTCCCCATATCCCCCTCCCCCATTCCTTAGCAACCACCATTCTATTTTGTTTCTATAAGTTTGACTACTCTAGATATCTCACATAAGCAAAATCACACAGTATTTGTCTTTTTGTAACTGGCTTATCTCACTTAGCATAATGTCCTAAAGGTTCATCCACAGCACGTGTCAGAATTTTCTTCCATCTTTTTTAAAAGGGATAGCTTTTTCTTTAATTTTATTTTTTAATAAGAAATGTATATACTTAGGATATACAATAATGGTTTGATATATATATCAAATATATATTTATATGCGAATTATATGTATACATATTAATATATACTATGTATGATGTGTTATTATAATAATATATAAATATATAAAATAAGTATATATTCAATATGATATATATATTCAAATATATATCAAAATGATTATTATAGTCAAGCTAATTAACATATCTTCCCCTCACAGTTACCATTTTTTATGTGTGGTGAGAGTACCCAAAATCTCCACTCAGCAAATTTCCCATATTCATTACAGTATTATTAACTATAGTCATCATGCTATACCTTAGATCTCTAGACTTATTCATCCTACATATCTGCAACTCTGTATCTTTGGACTAACATCTCCATTTCCCCAGCCTTCCCACTACTGATAATCAGCATTCTTCTCTCTTCACCTGTGTATTTGGCTTTTTTAGATTTCATATATTAATGGAAACATGCATTATATTTCTTTCTGCATCTGGCTTATTTCACTAAGAACAATATTCTCTAGGTTCGTGCATGTTGCTACAAATGACAGAATCTCCTTTTTTAAGGCTGAGTAGTATATATAAGTTTATGTATATTTGTGTATATACAAATTATACATATGTGTGTATATATGTACATTTGTATATGTGTGTGCATATATATATTTCTTTATCCATTCATCTGTTGACAGACTTCAGTTATTTCTATATCTTGGCTCTTATGACTAATGCTACAAGAAATATGGGAGCACAGATGTCTCTTCAAGGTACTGATTTCATTTCCTTTGGGTATATACACAGAAGAGAAGTTGCTGGATCATATGATAGCTCTATTTTTAAATTTTTGATGAATCTCTGTGCATTTTCTAATAATAGCTGTACCGATGTACATTCCCACCAACAGTGTGCAAGGGTTCCCTTTTGCTCCACACCCTTGCCAACACTTATTATCTCTTGTCTTTCTGATAACAGTCATCTCAGTGCATGTGAGGTAATATCTCATTGTGGTTTTGTGTTTACCTGATAATTAGTGATGTTGAGCACCTTCTCATATAATTTCCAATTATATGTTTTCTTTGGAAGAATTTCCTTTATTTTTAATGCTTAATAGTATTCCTCTTATTTATTATAAATTAATAACAATAATTAATAATATCATAAGACCTAGCAATTCTGCTTCTAGGTATTTACCCAAGAAAAAATAAATGTACATGTTCTTAAAACACCCTTATAAGTGATATTTAGAAGAATTAAAAATTGTAAAATTGGGCTAGAGAGAGAAGGATATAGGCTTAGTGTGTGCTAATTCTCATCTGTCATGCTGGGAGGACAACTGATGTCTTAAATGGGTAAATAAAGAATTAGAGGTATCTGCATATTATTTGGTACTAATGGAGCTAACAGAAGAATCTAAACAGAAGCATTTAAAAATGTTGTCTCTAGGGATTAGGATTGAAGGCAGAGAAGGGTGGAGCAGAAAACAAGTATTTTTTTAAATTATGTGTTCTTTATTATTTGAGTATTTTTTTTATCCAGTCAGTATATTACTTTGATTAAGAATATTAAGGAGCACCTCGGTGGCTCAGTGGGTTAAAGCCTCTGCCTTCGGCTCGGGTCATGATCCCAGGGTCCTGGGATCGAGTCCCGAATCTGGCTCTCTGCTCAGCAGGGAGCCTGCTTCCCCCTCTCTCTCTGCCTGCCTCTCTGCCTGCTTGTGATCTCTCTCTCTGTGTCAAATAAATGAATAAAATCTTTAAAAAAAAATGTTAAAATCTAGAAGATTAAGTGTGTTTCTCAAAAGTAATATGTAATTACATATTACTTTTTCCAAACTTAATCTCATCAGTAAACCAAAAATATGTATGTGTGTGTATATACATATATATGTATATATATATGTATATAAAGAATATACTTTTTTTAAGATTTTATTTATTTGTCAAAGAAAGAGAGACAGAGGGGAGCCTGGGTGGCTCAGTGGGTTAAGCCTCTGCCTTCCGCTCAGGTCATGATCTCAGGGTCCTGGGATTGAGCCCGCATCAGCTCTCTGCTCAGCAGGGAGCCTGCTTCTCCCTCTCTCTGCCTGCCTCTCTGCCTACTTGTGAACTCTGTCAAATAAATAAATAAAACCTTAAAAAAGAAAGAAAGAAAGAAAGATGAGAGAGCACAAGCAGGGGGAGCAGCAGGCTGAGGGAGAAGTAGGCTCCCTTCTGAGCAGGGAGCCCAATGTGGGACTTCACCCCAGGACTCTGGGATCATGACCTGAGCCAAAGGCAGACACTTAACCAATTGAGCCACCCAGGCATTCCAAGATTGTACTTTTAAGTAATCTCTACACCCAACATGGGTCTCAAACTCACAACCCCAAGATCAAGAATCACACACCACCGACAGAACCAACCAGGCACCCCGAGGATATATTTTTTAAATGTTAAATAAAATTATTCACATTGAGTTTTCAGCTGCACCTGAGATATAAATCAGAAATAATTATTTATGAGTGTGTCTATGCATTTAAACTTGTACTAGGCACCATACAGTGGAGTAATTATAGAATCTGAGATAATCCCTTCAAGGAGCTCACTTTTTGGAATAGAGACTATTTTAAGCAAATATAAGAATGCTTTCTGAGCAACAATCTCAACCAAGGTGACTGACGTCAAGGAAGAACAAACTTCCTCTTAACCTGAAAGGATAAGTAAGGCAAGTTTCTTTTCCTGTCAAAAACAAGCCAAGACTAGAAGAGAAGGAAAATGGGTTCCAGGTGAGAATGCACTAAGGGAGTTTTATATGACACAAAGGAAAGCAGAACACATTTATTTTCCTTTCCTCCCAGCTGTTCTAATGGCAAAAAAGTGCTGCTGTCCTACCATATACATCTGCTTACAGACTGGCATCTGCAGATGATTGCCTCCAGGTGTTTGCCTGAAGGAAGAGCCTGAAAGTCAGTGCAAGCTGGAAGCCTGGCCTCCAGGAGCAGATGCTGGACTGCAGGTTTCTGCACACTTCTGCAGATATATTTTGAGAAATAAAGTTGAGATCAAGTTCTGAAAAACAGGGTTGGCATATATTAAGAACCTAGAGATTACGTTTAGGACATTATATATTTACAGATTTAGTACTTTTTATTTTGTATCAAATTTCTGTGTGATTCATGAATAAAAACCTTGGGTTCTATTTCTCCTCAAAGAGAAAACAGTCCACCACTTACGCCAGACATTTTCTATTTGCCGTGACAAACCGGTCTAGATGCTAAGAACTTAGATTCCAAAGGGGCAAAATCCACATAAAATGGAGCAACTGTGGTCAACTCAAAGACTGGATAGTGATAAGGAGCACTACAATGTATTTTTCATTAGGGACTTGTTCCTTCAGTTTAAAAAAAAAAAAAAAGTACTGTCAAAAAAAAAAAAACAAAAAAAACAACTAGGAGGAAGAATCCAAGCATCATACTTGCAAACATCTGAGTCAGCTTACTTCTTAAAAAATATTTCTCCAAAGACCACTTCTGAAATGGCCTGGATTAAGCTGGAGAGAATAAAGCTGAATAGATTATTAAATTTTCTATTGAATAGAGATGAATGATATTTATTTCTGCAGCCTGGTTGTACCCATGAGGGTGCTTTTCTACTGTCTTTCTATTGTGTCACATGTTCTAGTAGAGTTAATTAATCAAAAATCACAGTGGTAGTCACATTCTAACTTTGTTTCAGAATACCAATTATATGTCTGTATACTCACGGCCACACAATTAAAAAAAAAAAACAGCAAACTATCAAAAAAGAATAAAGATGTGTTTCTGCTTTTATGCTTCTTCCCTAATGAGCTTTAGACATGTTTGATATTCAGTTCCAGATATTACTTTTTCTTTCATTTATTTACTTGCTATTTGTTGACTAGAATTTTTCTAGTAGTAGCAGGAAAGAAATTTCAGAATAAAACAGATGCTGATCCTGATCTCAAAAATCTTAGAATCTGAGTAGGAACAATAATAAAATTCATAACCATAACATAATCTAGGGTACAAATAAGAGAGATTGTCATTCTGATGAAGCACTAAGGGAACTAGAGATGTTACCTCCAGCTAGGAGAAGCCACAGGTTTTATAAGGAAAATAGCATTTAGAGTAGAAGACTAGCGTTAGACTGGCCATCTTGAAGATGAGTAAGATTTAAGGAGATGAATGTGACAGAGGAACAACATAATAGGCAGAAGAAAAAACCTTGATATGTGTTTCTATGTTTTACTTTGCTTGTTTGTTTGCAAAATGCCCAAAATAAGCGGAAAGAGTTGGTTAAACTTCTATGTAATTAACCATTGGCAAAAGAGGAAACTCACATAAATATTCTCTAAAAGTCTAATTTGTTTCAGTAAAAATGTAGCATATGCTTATATTACTATGCTTATATTATATTAGCATATATATGCTTATATTAGAAGTCCTAGCTAACACAGTAAGAGAAGAAGAAATGAGAGGTGTAAGGATTTTAAAAACAAGTCCTTATTCATGATGTGATTTTCTATCAGGAAAATGCAAGAGTAACTACAGACAACATACACAAATGAATAACATCCTTTCTAGTAGCAAAAACTAAGCAGGAGATATAACAGGAGTTGGAGTAATGCTAATAAATCAGGTATATTAAGTACTATATTCTAAGCATGTATTATCTCAATTACTCTTCACAACAACACTACTGAAGTAGTGCTAGTAAATGTTCCCAAATTAGAGGTAAGTAAATTGAGACACACCTCGTGTGTGGTAGAGCTAGAATTTAAACTCAAGTCCTTGGATCCAGAATCCAGACTTCTTAACCCCTATCTATTCGACACTAGGAAAAAAAAAATCATCAAATTTTAAGAAAAGACTAAAAAAGCCTTTAAAAACGGGAACAATATACAGCATTCAGAGTTAAAAGACTCAATAGCATACAGACGCCATTTTCTCCATAATTGATTTATAGATTCAATGCAAATCTGGTCAAAATACTAACATGTTTTAATTTAATAGGCTTATCCTAATATTCACATGAAAGTGAAAATGGCCGAGAATGGCCAATACAAAGAAGTAGAACTTAGTCTAGTACATATTGAGACATGGTATAATACATTAATTAAAATGATGTGGCATTTGTGTATAAATGATCAGTAGATAGTGAAGCTGGACTAAGAGGCCAGACACAACCCCACACATATAGGGGAAGTTGGCATGTGACATACAGTGCAATGAATAAAGCATGTTCTATTCAAGGACAAGGGCCAGAAAAATTGTTTATCCACATAGGATTAAAAAAATAAGATCTCTAACACATTCCATACACCAAAATAAATTCCAGAAAGAAAAGACTTAAATACACCTCTTGCATGAGAAAAGAAAATAAGGCAAAACATTTTATGACCTCATGATATGTGAAGTTTGCTTAAATAAAACAAAAATATCTCATATCAGAAAAAAAAAAGATTGATACATTTGTCTGCTTTAAAATTAAAATACCTGTATAGGAAAGGCACTATAAACATGTACAGAGAAATCAAATAGGAAGATGATGTAGGCAATACATATAACTCTAGAGTTCTTTGGTGGAAAAATGTACAAGGGATATGAATAAACAATTCGCTAAAGAAAAACCTCACAGGGCAAATAAACCTATATTACTTTATTTAATCTCACTAGAAATCAGAGAAATACAAATATAAATTAAAATTATGAGATAGTATTTGATACACTTTAAATTTAGATGTAGATTCAAATGTAAATTTAAAACCAGATATAGGATACACAGAGTACAATATATTTATGTAAATTTTAAGCATGAAAACAATAAACTATTTTATTTATAGGTTATATCTTGAAATGTATTTAAAAACATGAAGAGAAAATGTACACACCAATATCAGAACAGTGATTGTGTATAGGGAGGAACGGAGGCAAAGGAGATTGAAGAAGGTAAAAAAAAGGAATTTTAACTATTTGTGTTTATTTATTTATTTTAAGATTTTGTTTTTAAGTAATCTCTACACCCACTGCAGGGCTTGAACTCACAACCCAAGATCAAGAGTCACATGCTTCACTGACTGAACGAACTAGCCAGGTGTTCTAAGAATTTTAAGTATTTTTTTAAAAATGGTTTGGAAGCAAATGGAAACTGCACCCGTTGGCTTCATGCATGTTTATTATACTATTTATATTGTTCTGTAGGTTGAAAAAAGTTAATATTTTTTTAAGTTCAGTGATGATTTTCTAAAACTGCTATATTTCAGTTTTGTCATATATTCTAAATATTCCAATGAATGTACTTGCTACTTCAGGTGATCCAGTCCAGGGAACATAAAGAATGAAATTCAATCCCTGCCCTCAAGAATTCACAGTGTGGTTAGAGAGTTATACATGTAAAGAAAAAAAGACAATTAGGCTGCAGGAAGGTCCCACGGGTAATAAAAACAAAAAGAAACTTAGGAGTTAGCTTAATATATATTACATGTATCTTTTCTCTACTTGTCTTTAAATGTCTTAATGGAACCATATGTACCTATTATCTCTCCCCTCAATCTAACCCCATAATTTAAAATGCTCTCTACCTCTTTGTGTATCTACAACCTAATTACTAAATTCTTCTGTAAGTCTGGTACCATTGGGCATTTGGGATGTCCACATTATTTTTCTGCACTCAAATTTTTGTTTGACTGGGCCAAACCAGGCTCACTAGGAGCAAGACAGATGATTTGCAAAATAGTGAGTCATTTCCATGCGTATGAGCAATAAGGGATTACTTTTTATAATTTAACAGTAGTCTCATTCTCCAACTAAAATGATAAATGATAGCCACCATACTTCAAAGCACCACTTCAGTTACTCATTCGTCATTCCCTTTTAAAGTAAGCTCAAAACGGAGACAAATATTTTTAAAGACAACTTAATGTGCATTTGTAGAATACACTGAATTATAACTGGAGAAGGGGGCAAATAAATTATTTGAAAGAATTTTGCAAAAATATTTTATTTTTCCAAGTATAAGTGGATGTTTGTAAGAATAAAGCATTCCAGAGAAAAATTCTAGAAAGAAAGAATGAAAGACTAAAAAGAGAATTGACAACAGCTAAACCAAGAACACTGAGCAAGATTTTAGAAATAGATGTGGACATTTCTTATAAAATTTGGGGTCTAAATAAACATATTTCTTGAATGTTGGCTCTTGAGATGGCTTCTCAGAAACTAAAAAGTTATTTTTTGAAATCATGGTTTTGTGGAACAGAATATATAAAAGTTCTTTTTGTTGTTGGTGACAGTATCTTAATAACCAAGATATGCCTCAATGTAGAATATGTCTATTGCTTTGAAATTTAAAATATGTTTCTATTCTAACAAAGTACATATTGATGTTTCTAGGATACAAAATAGGTCTAGCATTTAAAACTATCATATAATGCAAATTATATACCTAGTTTACTAAAACACAGCTTTCACAATTTACTTTCTAAGGAAAAAGTTCGAGGATATTTTTTAATGTTAACAACTGGCTAGAATTTGTACCTGGCTTTTGATAAGAAATTTCCATTACTAAAGTTTCTCTGTAACTACATTTATGGAAGTGTGAGAGGTATTCCGAAAACCAAGAAAGAAAGGTAGTTAAGTGATAAACTTAGAAACTGATTCCTGATATTCGACTTCTCAAATTGGAAGAGACCTTTGAATATTGAAAAGAAAATATGTAATACTCCAATATTCACAAGAAGTGACTACCGTTACAACCCTTCCCTCCTTCGCTTCTTGTTGGACTGTGTTGCAAAACAACAAACAGATTTTCCTGAGCTGGAGGAACTAAAGTAGTCATGACAGGTCCTATGTCCGGGGCTATGGTACAAACCAGGGGCGTGAGGAAGAAGGGAAGGGATGTCTGTGTCCCGGAGCAAAATGAGGAAGACCCTCCCGCCACATTCAAAACTACGCTCTGCAGCTTCAATCAACCACTGTCCTCAGGTGGAGGTAATATTCACTTGCCCTGGGATGGTGTGAGTCCCTCAGAAAAAAATAGCCCAGACGACCTTTCTGAAACTTAGAAAGACCACTGAATTTAATGGAATCTTTGCTGCATATTTACCAAAGAGATAAGATAGAAAAAAGTAAAGATAGATATACAGTTCAAGCTGGGGAAAGAAAAGCAGGTAAAATATCTGCCCATTAAAAATTAAAATCAGTCATGTTTCTCAAATACAAAAAATTAGGACACTGGCTCAATTTTTATTTGCCTTCTGCCCAGCGAAACACATGATTTCTATGATTTTTCTACTGTTTTTTTCTTCCTGAATCTCTCTTTTCCAACCAGAAGAAAAAAAAAAAAAACTATTTGGCAAAATGGTAAAATCTATATAGTAAAATGTATGCTCATTAAATACTCAGGAAAAAAGATAATTTCTATGTGAAAAAATGCCTAATATTTCACAGTGCAGGTAAAAAATAAAAATTCTTAACAAAGAAAACATTATATACAATAGTTAGATTTTTTAAAAGATTTTGTTTCACTACAAAAGAATCTTTTTGGATTTCTGTTCAACTGTGTGACTAAGGGATTTGATGTGAAGCAGTGTTTCTCAATGTTGACACTATTGAAACTTTGGGCTGTATAACTTTTTGTTGTCTTAGGTCCACTCTTTTTTGCCAAATGACCCAAAATCCCAGAAGGAAAAAAAAAAATAGATGGAAAGCAGTACCTAGTGAGTTTATGTAAGAGTATGACCCCCATTGTAAGAAGTTAAATGTCTCCCAACAATGTCAAATGTCCACCAAGGGGCAAAATCACCCCTAGCTGGGAATCACTGATGCAATGCTTCATCAAGGATAGAGAAGCAACAAATATTTATTGTGTGCCTATCATACAAAGCTGTGGATTATGAGCTGTTAAATTGTGAAAATGTTGTGTTTGCTTTTATTTTTTTTAAATTTTATTTATTTATTTGACAGAGAGAGATCACAAGTAGGCAGAGAAGCAGGCAGAGAGGAGGAAGCAGGCTCCCCGCTGAGCAGAGAGCCTGATGTGGGGCTTGATCTCAGGACCCTAAAATCATGACCTGAGCCGAAGTTAGAGGCTTTAACCCACTGAGCCACCCAGGCACCCTTGTGTTTGCTTTTAAAGAAGTTATGATGCACTTAGAGCTACAAAATTTACTTGCATTACCATCTAGAGTAGAAGATTATAAATACAAAGTTAAAACTACCTATGTAATATCATATATATGCACATATATATAGTCTTCCAAGGAATTATTGAGATGATCTCAGTTCTGCAACTTTAAAAATGAAAAGAACTGCAATGGAGGAAATCAAGAGAGGCTTTATGGAATAGTTCAATTTCAGCTGCATCTTCAAATTGGGTTTGGTTTGGAGATAAAACACTGGGTAAAAAATCATTTGGTCCCCCTCTGTAAAGGCATGGATAATGTGATTCTAGAAAGGAAAGAGAGATATAATTGGAGAGATGCCTCAGTGGCTCAGTCGATTAAGTGCTTGACTCTTGATTTTGACTCAGGTCACAATCTCAGGGTTGTGAGTTCCAGCCTTGTATTGGGGTCTGCACTGGGCATAGCATCTGCTTGAGATTCTCTCTCTCCCTCTCCCTCTGCTACTCCCATCTCTAAAATAAATAAATAAATAAATGAATAAAAACAATTGGGAAAAGGATTCTCTTTCCACTTTTCTAAAAGAATTCATGCTTGGGGTGCCTGGGTGGCTCCGCGGGTTGGGCCTCTGCCTTTGGCTCAGGTCATGATCTCAGAGTCCTGGGATGGAGCCCTGCATCAGGCTCTCCGCTCAGCAGGGAGCCTGCTTCCCCCTCTCTCTCTGCCTGTCTCTCTGCCTGCTTGTGATCTCTCTCTCTCTGTCGAGTAAATAAATAAAATCATTTAAAAAAAAGAATTCATGTTTAATTCATTTGGGAAATAACAAATATTTCTCTATAATTACTAACATTCATTCATCCTACAAATTTTAATCATACAATGTTTAAAGAGTCTGAAATAATATTTTGTAGTTTACAAATTTTAAACTGTAGAGCTTTGGGCTTAGCAGAAAGCAGGCTAACAAATGAATATGTTAGACAGTTATCAAGATAGAACATAATGTAGAGTCTCTGGTAGCTTGGTTTTTATTTCACAGTGATAGAACTCAAAACACACATCAATTATTATTTTTCATATTTTTAAGTAAGCCCTACACCTCACATGGGGTTGGAATTCATGACCCCAAAATCAACAGTCACATGCTCTACCAACTGAGCCATCCAGATGCCCCTACACATATCAATTCTTTTTTTTTAATAGATGAATTTAGAAATAAGCATTTAAGGAAAAGCAGGAAGTTTAGGACAATGTTTTCTAGTAAGTTTTGTCAAGTTTTAATATATTTTAATAGATTGACACCTTCTATTTGTGTTTCTATCCTTTCCTGCTTTACTGCATTTTCAATGAACTTCAAAATATGTTACAAATTATTTTAAACTTTGCAGATATACTAAAGCAGGCTTTATTTTATCTGAATAATTAAGTAATTCAAAAGTTTATACTTTTAAAAAAGAATAAAAAGACTGAGACTCTACTGTAAATTTAAAATCTTTATCTGTTTTAAAGAATCAATAGGCAAAAATAGAAACAGTATTGTTTTTTAATTTAAATCTTATATATTGGATTAACACATATAAAATGATGCATGATAGCCTATAAACATTGTAGACATTCTGATTATCTGCACAGTCTCTCAATTTTAATATGGCGAAAACAACTGCAAAAAGGGTGCAAATTGTGTCTGTCCTTGCTAAATGCAAGACATCTACTAAAAAGAGTTGGCAGTAAGCAATAATTTTGATCAATTTACATAATAAATTCAGAAGGAGATTGGAACATGCTGACAAGCATTATTTCAATCTTATAAAATTGGATTTATGGTTCTATGTTTATTTTTTATTTGAGAATATTTTTCTGCAAAAGCTTGGGGATAGTACAATAACCCCAGAAGGTCCAGTTCATATATATGATTTCAAATACTAGTTACATGTAATGTTTGATTAAATTTTATTCAAAGACAGAACTAACATTTTAGAATATGCTATAGAATGAAGGACTAGATTGCACACATTACCATATATTTTTCAACAACTAAAGAATTTATCATTATTGCCAATGAAATTTTAAACTTCAGAATAAGTGCTTATAATTGTATAACTAGGATTATTAAAGTACTAATTATTCAGAAAACTGAAAATTAATTTTGTTGTTGCCTAGTTTGTTTTTAATGAACAAAACAATCTCTCCAAGATTAAGAAAGTCTTGGGTATTTGATACCAAACTCATCGATCCTCAATTATTATTTTCTAATTATAACTGGAAATTACCAACAATTGTGCTAGACATGTATAAAATGTTTCATGTAAAATGCTGTCTTACTGTTGCATCTTTATTCAACATCAACTTCCAGATGGGAACTATTTTTCATGGTTCATAAAGCCAAATCCAGCTGCTACATTTGGACCTACATAAGGAATCCACATTTTATTGCCTTCTCAGTGCGTATAAAACAATTGCTGTTGTTTCTTTAGCCGTGGTGGAACTCACTCTTCTCAGTGCAAATGAGATATCCAAAAAGAACTTTTAACGCCTTTATAGTTGATTACTTAGCAGTGCTATGGGTAATAGGATCCTGGTTTTACAACATTTTCTAAATATCTAAGCTAGCTTAAACAAAACAATCTTCAACGGTAACCATGGATTGAGCGAATTACCGAAAGTGTTCATACAATTTCCTATTAAAACCCACAATGGTTATTAAATACTTATGTAATCTTAGCTTTATTAATAGACAGGAAGGGCACAGTTTCCTTTCCCTTCTCACTCAGCTAATCTGGGTCTTTGATAACCATGGGGTTTCCACCAGAGCATAGTCTTCTTATAGCTAAATGGAATTAACCCTGTCAAGCCTCGAAAGAAAGAAAGAAAGAAAGAAAGAAAGAAAGAAAGAAAGAAAGAAAGAAAGAAAGAAAGAAAGAGGAAGAAGGGAAGGAAGGAACGGAGGAAGGAAGGGAAGGGAGGGAGGAAGGAATGATGCATTTCATTGTTAGAATAGAAATACATTTGGAACTTGACCATGAGTGAGTAGCAGTTGTATTAAAATACAGTCATTTTGTGCTCAAGACCTTTTTGACAGGGCCACCTCTGACAAAGAAACATCAATTTCAGAAAATGAATTACTCAGTTTGCAAAATTACCCATGCTATGCTTACTCACTATCTACCGATGGCAAACGTTTGGTATCTTCTCAATTGTGTTTATTAAATTCTTTTTGGGTTCTGAATTAATATCCGAATTAACATCCGCTACTCTTTTTAGCCAAAAGACCTAAAATCCTAGAAAGGAAAAAAAAAGAAGATGGAGAACTGAGTTAATATAAAAGTATGACAGGGAGGCGAGTTTTCTATGACTTGGGAAGCACAGACTCTAGTAAACCTCAGGATAATCCCTGTCCTGCTGCGTGGTTGCCCCAGAGGTCTGATACAGCGCCAAAGCCTCTCAAGCATACGGAAACAAAGCTTACTTCAAGCCAGATTCAGCGCCTAAAGTCACCATACTGCTCCCTGACAACCTCGCCTTGCACTGCTCTGTATTTTTGTTTCCTGCTGTTTATATTTACTTGTTCCCAAAGACACAATAACTACAAAAACAAATACTTGTTATGCAATGCTTTGTATCGATGCAGGTAAAGTGCTCTGCTCCTTTTTTTTATTTGTACATAGCTTGTGCAAATAGGTTTTTAATATATTCTGAGATTAATTTGGTAATTATAAACCAGTTTAGAAACTCTCGTTAAATAACAGGTCAGATAGTCACCATTTCTATTCCAGAATAATTCTGTTTTGACCCTTGAGCAAAGATGAGCAAATGTGTATTCAAAAAGAAATGTATTTGAATCGTCCACTTCCTTTGCCTTGTCAGATCTCAATTGATATTCTGTTTGGATTTTTACTGCAATCTTTTTGACCTTTGGCAAGGGATTGTGCTGACTTATCTGATTTAAATGTTTGCAACAAGCTTTTAAGTTATTTTTTTAAGTTGAGCTAAATAGAATGTAGGTGATTTCAGGAAGCTATTTCTATTTTTAAGTCAATTCTATTCATTCTTCATAAAAATAGGATTATACCCATTGTGGCTGCATAAATACATAGCCTGTAGAAGTGTTTGTAGTTTCTCTAGGACAAGAATGTCACCAAAATCCTCTAATGTAATCTGACAGAGGTAACAGAGTACCTTTTTATAAAAGGAAAACAAACAAAGAAGATTAGCTCAAATGTAATCATATGTAAGATTCAAAAATAGAAAAATGGACTTTAAGCTTTTTATTATTTAAGAGTAATATAAGCACTAAGGATAACTGGGCAGTGAATGTATTACATATCATTTTAAAACTCTATCCTCAAAAGAAACTTTGGAGAGCAAAAAGAAAATAATATTCCCTCTATTAAGTTGAGATATAGATTCCTTTAGGGTTCATCTTTCTACTTATACTATAATTAGAGAGATTGTATAAAACTGGAAAACATATAATTGAATGTCAATCAAGCAGAAAATATTATGGCACAATGTTAAATTATTTCATAACTACAACACATATATAAGCTTTGAGAATCTATCTAGTTATCAGGATATACGTGCCTTCTCTTTCCTTTTAGATAGTTCTCCCTTTTTTCCCTTTTGTTTAGAGAATCTCTCAAATCCAGTATAGATTGACATAAATTAAAAAATTCACCATGTTCCTTTCCAGAAATGAATGTTCAGTCCTAGAGACCCAAGACAAAAAGAAACATACATAATAATTAAAACATATTGTAACGCACATTTTTAACATCTATTGTGCTAGGAAACCACAAGCTTATTTTCAGATTCTGTCTTTCCTAATCTATCATGGACAGCTTCATTTCTAGCCCTGTAACAGAGTCCCAAACACCAATATGAAAGGTAGAAACTATTGAGAGAGAGGTGTGAATTTATAGCCCCAAAGAATGTAAAAATAACAATAGGCAAGGTACTGTATGTCATCCCATTTCATTAGGTTTGTAACTTTAACCAGCATATTTGGCAACTACTTATTCTATTGAAATGACTGATGTTTGCTAATTTCAGAAAGATTACACCAACCAGGAGATATTTTGAGCCACAGTTTTAGTAATTCCTTCTTAAATGTTTTAAGACAAAAAGAGAACATTTTACTAATTGTCTTTGAAGTGGGAATGGTAATCAGTCAGGGCCAAAGAATGAAAAATAAGTCAGCCAACAGAAGATTTAAAAATGATCCCAGGGACAACTGGATAGCCTCAGTTGGTTGAATGGTCGAGTCAGACTTGATTTCCGTTCAGGTCGTGATCTCACAGGTAGTGATCTCAGGGTCGTGAGCCTAAACTGCCCCTCTTCCCAACTTAGGCCCTTGTGCTCAGAGGGATCTGCTTGAGATTCTCTCTCTCCCTCTCCTCTGCCTTTCCCATGCCCCCTGCTCCTGGGCACACATGTGCGTGTTCACTTGCTCTCATAAATGAAATGAAACTTAAAAAAAAAAAAAGGTGATACCATACTTTCAGAGGGAGACTTAGAAAAATGACAGAAGCCCTATCAGAGAATTGTTATTCCTCTTGAAGTTATCTGCAGCTGTATTGTGTTATTCACATGAAGATTTACAGCATGATCCCCTTCCATTTTCTGGACTCATCTTTTAGTATCAAAGGGAGAAAATACTGGGAGACAGGGGTAGACCAATGATTCTCAACTGGGATCAGTGCTGCCCACCAGAAGACATTGGCTAATGCCTGGAGACACTTTGGTTATCACCAGCGGGGGTGGGGTGAGGGGCTGTGGGCATCTGGTAGAGGCTGTTAAGCATCCTACAGTGTGTGGGATAGCCCTCCACCACACAGAATTATCTGGCTCCAAGCATCAAGGATGGAAGACTAAAGCAAAACAAACAAAAACAAGACAAAACAAAAGGATTCACAATTGAGATTTTCTTTTTCTATTGTTTCCCTCCTTCCTGGAGAAATAATAAAACACGTGATAAAACAATTGTCATAATTATCGCCTTCCTGATTTTAGTGATGCTTCTAATTTTCCCTTTAAGATACGTTTTCAAAGTTCCAAGCTGTTCTCGCAGATATCACTTTTGTTTGGAGTGTTGTCTTTTTCTCCTGGTACTTTAAATCCCAGATGATACTTTTTTCTCCATCCTCAGGATCAGACCCTCTTAGAGGCAAAACTCCAATTTTCCTGGGCCTAGCCCATGGAATAATTTCTACTTTTAAAACACAAGAAGGAAGAAAAGGAGAAGCCAGGAGCCAGTCTCTTACCCCTAGAAACTGTCTGGTAAAGTAACAAGGATGTCCCCAGTGGAACTGAGCAAGCAAGATGAAAATGTAGAAAATTCTAAACTGATATGAACTTTGTTTTCTCTCATTTGAAAACAAAGACAGGAAACACAATAATCTTCCAGCCTCACACTTCTCAAAATATATTCCTTAACAACAGCCCCTCAGGAAAATGACTCAGTCTTCAAATAATATTGAAAACCATACTACTGCTATCCTCAGACATTCTCAGTACACATTAATATATTAAAGATTCTGAGAAGTGGTACAATAAAAGCTTTATTTTGAGTATTAATTAATCTAGTGTCTCTCAAACATGACCAGAGGAATATTTTCATTGTGGTTGGTTTTATTATCTACATTACACCTGTTAACATCTGGGAAACACTAACCCAGTGTTTCTAAGTAGAATAAAATAATTCCCTTTCATCTCATCTTAAGGAGCATATAAGCTTGCATATTTACATATATCATAAAACCCCATCTTTTTAAGATAATAAAGAATAGCTCTGAATGTTCAAAAGCAAGCTAGCTAATGCTGCACACACTAATTACTAAAGACATTCAAGAAGTTAAAATCCATCAGGTAATACAAAACACTCCCCAATTAAAAACATTATTTCCAGCCAAAGCCAGAAAGACTTTCAAAGCCATCTCATTTCGTGCTCACATGAGCCTGTCCAAGGAACATATAAACCTAAATAATCAAAATTATTTCTTTCAGTTAATATTTCTGTCAATGAAATGATTTTATTGCTGTATAGCATGTAGAACTTAAATGTTGCATATTCTTCAACAGTATGTGTTTATTTTTTTCATTTCATTTTTAAAAATTAATCTCACTTCTCCATCATTCTCACCATCTATATTAAGTATGTCCATTTGGTCTGCCTCTGAGCAAAAATAAGGATTAGTAGAATAATAATAACAAAAAGCATGGAAATACACCAACAACTGCCCCACCTGTTTTATATGTAGTGGTTCCCTCCAACAACCCCAAGCAGTGAGCACCGTTATTATTCCCATTATAGAGCCAAGATTCAAGCTACTGGCATACTTTTAACTATTGTGATAGATTTCAGTGGGATAAGCATTTTACATTTTGTAAACCCTTTATAAACATCATCTCCACTGTTTCTCATAAAAGCAAAATTTGTAAGGTGAGTATTACTCCTCTAGTTTTCCATAGGAGAAATGGAGGAAAATAAGAAACTCCCCCAAGATCACAAAGCCAGAAGATGAATCCAAGACGAACATTATCTGGGCCATTTCTGTAAGCGATGCTGCTGCGGCCTTTCCTCTCCGGTCTTCTGGGAAGCTCTTCAGTCTCCCTCCCAGGACTCCTAGGGGGCAGCTGGGAAGCATTCGCTAAACTCTGAGCTGCTCATCCTTTGTGGGTTAGCTTGGCTAAGACATGAGACAGTTGAGAATAACAATTATTTGGATGCCTGGAAATACTCAGTAGGTAAAACTGACCTGTACAAATAGTGTATTTATTAAGTAGAATAAGGTCCTCCCGCATTTCTAGCTGCCGTTTCCTTGCATAATTAACTTTGCTTAACCTTCTTCCAGTGTTCACTGCTATTTAGCAATGTGTCTTTTCTGTGCAGCTCTAATAATAATAGTAGTATTAAAAAGAATAATGAGGAAAAAGGAAGATAAGGAAATAGTAAAATGTTAAGTATTTTCCAGTGATTTTATATTATAACAACAATAATATTTGCCTATTTAATTTCTGGAAGATGTAGTTTCAATAATTAGCTTCCTAGACCTGGCACAGGTGCAGTAAAAAGAAATAAATGGGATTTTTAAAATAGTTTTAGCATTTTGTGTAAGAAGCATTGCAAAATGCTGAAGGAACTCTAACATGAGATTTTATTTCTCTTACCTTGATCGAATTTCACATAGAAATGTTATACTAGAAAAATATAACATATATTGTTTACTTCTAAGCTTCTTCCTCCTGTAATATTTTGTTACCATGTTATATATACTTATAAAGCCTAGAAAATAAGACGTTTATGCCTAAACCTGCATAAACTGATTCAACACACAAAATTTCCTACCTATATAAACTAGTTATGAATATTTTAAATTCCAGCACCCACTTGCATTCTGAACTATACCTGTCAATGTGCTCAGCTCCTTTCATATATATTTATCACAACTGTTGCATAAATTATTCTTTTCATTGATGAAATGAGAAAGTCTCCAGTAGTCTCTCAACTACAGCTAAATTATTTTCTGAGGCTTAGGGTAACAATAGCAATACTAATAGACAACATTTAATCAATGTTTACTTTTTGCTAGGCATCTCATTAATTTCGTTCATGCCTCAAAATTCCATTAGAAAATGTAGCATCATTTTTATTATTAATATCAGTATTAATATTAATAAGGAAGCTGAGGCTCCAGTCATGCAGCCATCAGAGATGGAACTAGAAGGATAGCCAAGCATCTCAACCTCAGTGCTAGAGTTTTTAACCACTATGTTATTCTATACCCAGGAAGCACCAAGCAAGGCCTTGATCTTGGTATTCTCCTCATTTACATTTCCCTCTTTGTGAGATCCGTTTGCCAGGGAAGTTTTAGAACTCCCCAAACTTCCTTGAAGAACTTCAGACTAGGGATGCCTCGAGACTATGCCATATCAAACCTAGTTCCCTAGAGTCATTCCAGTTTAAAGCCATATCCTAGATCTTCCCAGGAGCTGTCTTATGGGGGAAGGAAACCATTAGTCAGTCATCTGAACATCTGTAACACTGAACAGCTATTTCAAGAGCCAAAAATTTGCCCAATATGTTTTAGGCCCTCTCTTGGGAACAGAAGGTCACCCCACTGGTTTATAAAGTTGAAAACAATCTCTTAGTTAAGTGATGGATGTGGCATCGTTGCACAAGATGTTTCCTGAGTAATATCATCCTGTTCTTGGATACCTTAAAACAAATTCTGGGACTAAGGCTAGCAAGCAATCTGAATATTGACTATATTCATGCTAAGCAACAGAATTTTAAGGTGAACTGAATATATATCCTAAAGTCATAAACTGGAAACTCTTCAATGATCATATCCTTTCAGTGAGCTTAAGAAGAAAAGGAAGGCTAAAAAGAAGAATGAGAAGTGGAAGGAAGAAAGGAAGGAAAGAAGGAAGGGAGAGAAGAAGGAAGGAAGGAAGGAAGGAAACAAAGGAGGGAAGAAGAAAAAGAGGGAGGAAGGAAGTAGTCACTGGAAAAACTAAAAATTCAAGCCCCATAATCTTACTATAGAAACAGCTTGTATTTTTGCTATTTCTCACATGAGCTGGAAATTTTCTCTAGTCCTGACACATTCCTAGGGTGCATAATATGTAAATGTGACCCATGTGATAGGGTACACTATCAGGTAATAGACATGACTTGGTTTTTTTAAGATGACATTGTAGTGATTTATGTGAATCTGTTTTAATGCATTTATAGAAACTTTGTAAATCTAATTTAGGTATGTGAACTGAATTTTTACTTTTATACGATGCCACTGTTAGAAAAGTATATTTTTCTTATAACTGAATAAAATGTGTGTGAGGGTGTAGAGGTGTGTGTTTTCTACACCAGTCTATATCTTTTTATATTGTAAAACTCTGTAAGTTTGTGTGTTGGCCCATATTCAACATACATGAAGGGGTATGTCTGAAATATATGTAATTAAATGTTTGTATGTTAAATTTATATTTCCAAATAAAATAGGGGGCTATTACCTAATCAAATTCAATTTTCATAGTTTTATGAAGTCAAAAAATGGCTCCCTTGAGTATCCTGTTACATAATAGGTATAAAAACTCATCTGTTTAATTAATTAATATAGCATAAATTCATCTTTTCTCGTATCACGTTTAACTGCCAGAAAATACCTGGTCACTAAGTTGAACGTGACCTCAGATACTTAAAATTACTGCCTCTCTCTTCCCTTTCCATGAACTAAGAATCAGGATGCCTATTATGACACAAACAGAGTTTTTATAGATGGGGCTTTTAATTTTTGTGAGCAAGTATAGGTATTATGTTAAAGAATTTTTAATGTACAATTTTATATTTAAATCCTCATTAATAAAAATTAAATTTTATTTTTAGAGGCTAATAATTTATTTGTTTTTAAAGTTAAATATCAAACATTTAAAAAAATATCTTAAGTAGTAAACTTGAACAGTGTGAGTCTGGGAGACAAATATGAAGGGCCAGCGGGGAAGCATGTTCACAAAAGGCCTGACAGGTCAGAGCCAAGAGTATGGATTTGTATTCTAAATACGGGCACGGGCCTTAGAATGGTCTTTATTTTTTTAAGCCATGTTTAGTGAGACATAATTTACCTCCTATGTATCTAATTTGGGGTAGAAGCTCCTCACAGACACTCTAGTACACATGTCCAATTCCCAGAGTTAAACGGAGGCACTGGATGACGCTGCGTTTTTTCTCGTGTTTTTTTCTAAAGAACACTTAATGCATTCTATGGAACTGAGTCTCCCAATTATATAAACATATGTATATGTATATAATTATTATAAACAATAAATATAAGTATTATATGTAATAAATTCTATTATATTCATATGTGTGATGGCATATACCCATCACACATATGAACGTAAGGAAATTCACCCTTCTCATGAGCATAACAGTTTAATGATTATAGACAAATATATAGTTGTGTACCTACCACAATCAAGAAATAGACCGTTTCTGTCACCCCAAAGAGTTCCCTCATGTCCTCCACCCCCTAGCAACCACTGATTGTATCTTTGTCCCCATAGTTTTTCCAGGATGTCATTTAATGGAATCATGTAGCCTTCTGTGTCTTGCTTCCTTCACTTAGCATAATGCCTTTGAGAGGCACCCACGTTGTTATGTGTATCAGTTGTTTATTATTGTTGAAAGAATTCCATTGTATGAATGCACTATTTGTTTATCCATTCACTGGTTGATGAACATTTGGGCTGTTTCCAGTATGGGCCATTATGAATAAAGCTATGGAAGCTTTTAAAGAAGGAGTGACATGATCTGACACAAACTTAAAAAAAAATCTTTCTGGCTCCTGTACAAAGAACATATTTTAGTAGGAGGCCAGAGGCAGGGAAGCCAGCACAGTAGTCCAGGTGACAGAAGAAGGTACTGGCTCAAGTGGAGATATACAGAAATCAATTGAATCACAATACTTACTTTGAAAGCACAGTGTGGAGTATTTGTGGTAATGAAAAACTGGGGAAAATAAAGATGTCTCCTTAGTTTTTGTCTGGAGCAACTAGATTACCATGCACCTCTTCATTTCCCATTACCTAGCTCCATATCACTTTAACCTAACAACTCCGTGAGTATCAGATAATGAAATTAAATTTCGAACATAAAATATTTGGAAACAGAATTTTCTATGAAATCAACCATCTATCATCCAGTCCATAAAAAGAAATCCTTTGTGAAAAACAGTTAACTTCTAGAGTCTTGTACCGAGTATCTACACTATCTTTCAACAAAACACAATTTAATTTCTCTTCAGAGTTAAGAGAACACTTAAGATAGGATCAGATAATTTGAGGAATTTTAAAGCCTGTCACACTCCCATTTTTGGTCTCAATATTAATATAAGAAAAATTTAGAACTGTGAGAGCCTTGCTTACACTGGGATGCCTTGAGGCAGCATGTCATCCTGAGAGAGATTATTCCCAAGGTGGTTCCAAGCATCCCCCTAGAAAAACTAAGAGAGAAACACATCCTTGTAAGGTGCTTCTCTTTAACTCTGAGAATTGCACACTTGTATTGCACAGTCTATGAGGAGCTTTTACCCAAAACCTTCTATTTCTGATTAATAAAGTTTACAGACTGAATTATTTTTACTCTGTACTCAATAATGATGGAGGTTGAACCCATTAAGTAGAGAAACACATTTTGGGTTTTCTAATATCTGATACATATAACCATGTAAAAGTGTGATTGTTTCTTCAAGTCACCTACATTTATATATAGACCAGCTCTTCACTTCACTTTTTGCTGCATGTCATAGAGTCTGTGTGCTTAAACTCTTAGAAAGCATTTGGGTGAGTTCTACTTTCTCTCTACCTAGAGACCTATAAACATAAAATAAATTACCAGCAGTGAGGACCGACCTTTGCCTCCATCATCCCATGGTGAGATAAAAATATCCTTTTACTTAATTTTGAACTTATTTTTGTATTTCTGAAAAGATAATTCTAACGATTCATAGTTCTCCTGATTTTCAGGTTACAGATTTTTTTTGTCTGCACCTCTCTTGTCCCTTTTTCTATATTAACAAAAGAATCCACAAATTGAAAAGCAATGGTTGATATTTGGTGAGCCTTCAGAGCTTCACAGTGCAGAAGCCTCTTTTTCAGTTACAGAGGGTATGTGTGTGAATGATGTATTAGAACATATACGTTTATCAGTCAATATTATGATCCACTGGGTGAACATATATAAATGTGTGAATATCGGTGATCATTACCATCAAACGCATAAAATATTTATTTAGCTGCTTATTTTGTTGATTACAGGCTATGTCAGATTTTTAAAAGGAATTCTATTGCCAGATTTTTGCACATGTATGTGATTTTCTCGTTTTATATTTCTAATCCATTTTGCCTAACTCAGAACTACAGTACTGAAATAGGCTAATTCTGATTTTCAACTTTCTCTGTTTTTTAATTTTTTTGTTTTATTTAAAAAAATTTTTATTATGTTATGTTAGTCACCATACAGTGTGTCATTAGTTTTTGATGTCGTGTTCCAAGGTTCACTTTTTGTGAAATAGACTAATTCTTTTTTTTTTTTAAGATTTTATTTATTTATTTGACAGACAGAGATCACAAGTAGGCAGAGAAGCAGGCAGAGAGAGAGGAGGAAGCAAGCTCCCTGCTGGGTGGAGAGCCTGATGCGGGGCTCGATCCCAGGACCCTGGGATCATGACCTGAGCCGAAGGCAGAGGCTTTAACCCACTGAGCCACCCAGGAGCCCCTGAAATAGACTAATTCTTATAATAAGAATAAAACTCCACTGAGCTTTTGAAATTAAAAAGACAATAATAATAACCACTGTTTTCTTATGGTTTTCTCTTGTTCTTCACATGGGTTTTTAAAGCTAATGGGCATAAAAGTCTTAGGTCCCCTTATGCTATGTGACAATGCTAAGCTTTGCTAGTTCTTTTATTTTTTAACAAGCATTTAGTGGGTGCTTACATTTGTACAACACCCTGTGTTAAGCATTGGGAACACAGATAAACAGGAAATGGCCCTGTCCTCCAAACGAAAGTTCATTTTTCAGTAAGGAGACTGTACCATAATAACTATAAGTTGGTTCAAAATTGATAATATCCAATAACTTTGCAAATATCTATACACAATGATGAGTATAAATGTGCACATACACATTCAAACATGTATATAACTGTTCCAGACTTTACCAGGATACATATCCCTAACATTTTGCATCCTTTCCTCACCAAACATTCAAAATACTAGTCCACCACCATTTAACAACACACACACATCCCATATATACACACACACACACATATATGTATGTATATATATAAAATTCACACACACATATGGCATCCACTCTACATATATGCATTTACACATACATTTATATATAATATTATATATTATACTATATATATACACACATTTTATGTATATATACACATATATGGCAGCCACCTTATAACTTTTTAATTTGGAATTTTATACTATTTTTATTACATATCATACATTTCATAAATATAACTCAGCACACACATTATTTTAAGCTACGACAAGCTTGATGCCTTCAGGCATGTTTTCATTCTCTCCGAGTTTCAAATACTTATCTGTAAAGTGGGTGTGTAACACCTGCCTCATAGGGTGATTGTCAGGATTGCTAGGACAGTGTAGCTAGTGGCTATGAGCTGACATTAGAGCTGCATAAATGGTAGTTATTTCCACCAGCAGCAGTGGTGTTGTCATTGCTAATCAAACTCGGTGGCAGTGTTTGTTGCCAACAATGAGCTCAAGCCAGCCAGATGGGTCGCTGGAATCCGGAATTCAGCTCTGTCACCTAACCACAATATTTCACTCTCAGAACATCAGGATATAAGTGAAATTTTCCTATGTGGCAGTTCTGAACATTTTCACTGAACTACAATAGAATCCCTTTATCAGACACTTATATTAAAGGATTTCTATTTGATTTGCTTCTACACTTGTTGTAGGGCCCTGGAAATACAAAGATACATTAAACAAAAGCCTCTGTCAGAGTAAAATCTTGAAAGGAAAATACATTGGTAGACAACGAATGACAATGCAAGGCAGGGTGTACTAAGAGAAATACATACACGTTATTATGACCAGGGAAGAAGTGACAATGTTTGAAGAAATATGGTTAGGAAAGCCCTCTATAGGGTTTTATATCCAAACCTCTGTAATAAATCATTTTGTAATATTGATTTATTGTGTTATGTATGTTTTATTTTGGAAATATATATATATCCTATATATATGCTACACATGTGTACAGACCTTTCTAAATGCTTTGTGCTTTCCATACAAGTAGGGAAGATTTTTCTGCTAGACATTGTGCAAGGGGGCTGGAAATGCAAAGGCATATTAAGAAATACATGGGTATATTAATGCAGCTAGCATATGTGCTTATTGATACTTACATCAACATGAAACTTTCTCAGAGAAACCTTCCTGACCAATCTAATTGTACCTGTCAGTACTCTCTAATTAGCCCACGTCACATTCTTCATAGAACTTACCACTAAACTGAAATTATATTCTTATACTAAACATACTTATATTCTTGGTTTTTCTTCCTCTTTCCTTCTCTCCTTTCCTCTCTCTCTTTTTTTCCTTCCTTTTTTCTTTCTGTGTGTGTTTTCCAAACTAGAATGTAAACTTCAGGAAGCCAAAAACTTCTCATGTTTCCCTGCTGTGTCCTCAGTGCTGAGAATCCTGCCTGATCCATAATTGGCACCCATGAAATTTGTGCTAAGTGGGTAAGCAGTGAATGCACACAGAAATACATACATGTATTAGGCCCCATAATCCCACAAGCACTAGCCTCATTCTTACCAGCCATTAAAGTTTGGAGTTTATTGGGTTTCCAAGAAAACTTGTGAATTAGGTTGCCAAGTATAAATGATTCAAAACTACATAACCACATGAGTTCCATTAATTCTACTGAAAACACAAATGAATCTTGTCTCCTGTTTATCATGTCTCTCACATGCATTTGTTCTATCTGTAAAAACAGTTGTATTATTAAAGTTACAACAAATACATCAATGGTTTATGAAACTTGCATATGGATACGAGAATATTTCTTAAACTTTACCTCACAACTAAATATCTGAATTGATGTTTTGTTTAATGGCGGAAAAAATCCAGCTGAACTGAAACTATAATTGCATATTTACCCATATCTTAATTATACTGCAATAATATCAAAGCCTATAACATGAGTAGAATTTTTATCATGTCTCTGGTTTAGCTACATTTTTTCTCACCCAGCCCCCAGGAAAATATTCATGAGGTAAAACTGGCAATACAAAAATAATTATTTGAAAAACATTATATGAGGTGAGTTGTTGCTTCTCTACTGGATGCCAGTTTAAATTGAGCTAATTTGTTTTACCAGTAGCTTAAGAAAACCCCAGCACAGCGGCACGACAATTATATCCAGGTGCAAGGACTTAATTCAACAAATTCTAGGTGGATCCTTCCAGTCTGCACGGTGGGCCCCATTCTCAGCTGTGGCTAAGAACAGATGCCTTGAAAAGCCTCTGTAAACATGATCCAGTCAGTCTTTGAATAGAGATGTTGAAATGTTTCCAAAAAAAAAAAATTGACTGTGATATTCTTATGACCATAATCCCAATGTACACATCATTGAAGAAAATGACACAGTAGGAATTATTTTATATATGAGAACAAAATAAGAAAAATAATTTATCCTTCTGGATTGTTTTTTCATATACAAGGTATATATACATTTAAGATTATAAATGTTCCATATAGATTTTAAGAGAATTTATAATAACTGTATATATATACATAGAGAGAGAGAGAGAAAGAGAGAGACAGAAACTAATTGTATTAACACCAATATACACATTGCAAATAGTTTCTGAAAGGACTTTGGTAATGCTCCAGACTAGAAAAGTATGGAATGTCAGATGAGGAAAATTAGCTTCTGAAGGATAAATATGCTTGCCCCAGTTCATGGAGCAGCTTATCTAGAGACAAGACTATTGTATAATTGCCCATAATCTCCCTTTTTTAAATTCATGATTTTTTTAATTAAATAAATTTCAGGCTCTTGCCTTATTAACTTTTTAAATAACTTTCTTTAAATTATATTGAGCAAAATAATTTTTAAAAAAACCTTTCATAATTTCAGGGCTAGAAATAAATAGCCAAGTAATGACTACCTTATTTTTCCAACATACTTCTAAGTAATAGGTTTCTCAGAATCTCTTGTTTGTTTTCTCACTAATTACTAAGTTAGAATAGGAAACATTTTCTAACTTCATATCGTAACAAACTGCTTTATTTAAATTACTAAAATACAGATGCACAGACACGCATTAGATCTGAATATATTTAAAATTTAGTGCTAATTATTAGTATGGTAAGACTAGCAGGTAAGTATTCTCTATGCTCATCTCTATAACCTTCAGTTTGTCAGTGTTGCTAAGTCTAAATACATTAATAGATGATTACCAAGATTGTTCCAGATTGGGAATTATATCACAAGAGACAGTTATTTTGGCTACTGTGTCATTTCTTTTTTTACCCCAACCACGAGTTTTCTAGCAGTCAGGTTTTTTTTTAAACAAATTCTTCTTTAAAACTTCTGATAATGTCCACATTATTTTTATTTTAAAATATTTTATTTTTATTACATTTTTAATTTTGTTATTAAAATAAAGCCACAAAGCTTTATTTTATTAAGAATAATCTGTAAACATCAACAATACTAATTAGAGGTAAGCCAGACAATTTGAATTAAACCACTAGGTAGTGCTTATTCAGATGTAATGTGAATAGTCTGGTCATTTTGAAAAACATCCAATTGGGACGCAAATAAAAAACTGTCAAAAATCTAAACCAAGTTCAGTCAGGCGTACAAGACCAGTTCCCATGAACTGAAAGAAAAAATTAAAAGCAGTCAGAGGTCCTGAAAAATCCTAAAGCTAGATAACAACTTTTCTCATCTTTCGCTAGTAGATCCTAAAGGTTTAATAGATAGACCGAAATCTCCAGGGCAGAGATTTTAGATAATTTTGGATGATAATCTAGCAATTTACACCCTCATTATGCCCAATTTCCTCATATGTTAAAAAAAAAAGCAATTTGGATGTGATATTCAACTTAAAACAGCAAGATCATAATTCCAAATAATCAACTATAACTCAAAAGAATCAAGCCTTAATTGCTTCATTGTAAAACATTTAAGTTATCACATGGAAAGCCAACTTCCGATTTGTGGGAGAAAAGATAGTTAATACTGAGAATAATTTAAAACAACAAAATGACATACAGAATATTCAAAAGCAAAGAAAGATATGTTGACAATTATTTTTTCTTTCAACAAATATTTCTTGAACATTAATACATGCTAAGAGTCAAAGTACAAAAATACATAAAAATTGTTAAGTCTGAGCTTGCAGGAATCCTAAAAAACAAAACACTATTATTAAAAAAATCATTATACTTTGTTATATATTTTAATTAAAAATAATTTAGCTATTATTTTTAAGTTTATTTGAAAATAGTGTGTATATTTGAGCTAGGTTATCTAGGTTTAGATGCTGGTGTCATTTTTTTTTTTACTAAGGTGAGCAAAAAATTATAGTTCTATTTCATAGCCTAAATATTCAATGAGGCCTGAGAATCAAAGATGAGAATATTTGACTCATCAACCGAACTCCAAATTATTAAAATCACCTAAAAAATCTTAATAAGATATTTTCACACAAGAATTTAAGCAGAGATGAGAGAAATAATTCCCAATATCCTAGGATTCTTATTATAAAACTTATTATAGAACATTAAAGCTGATGAGTGACCTTGAAGATGATCTAGTACAAATTTCCCCTATCTCAAATCAGAAAACCAAGGCCCAAAGACAATGAGTGACTTGTCAGCTAATTAGTGACGCAGACTTAGAACTTATGTCTCTTGTACCCCAGTCTGGAGAACCCCAACATTGTACAATGCTAATCCTCAGCTAAGGCTTATTATTATTTTTCCAAGTCCAAAATATATATACTGAAGTTGTTGGTAGTATAAAGAGGAGTTTCAAACTGCTCAGCTTTACAAAATCAAGTTGTGTTGTGTGAAAACTGCATGAACATCTACACCACCCTCTATCCCAAGTTATAGTGAGCTGCGTTTTAGGAAATTTACTCTTGAGGTGTCTAAGTGGCTCCATTGTTAAGCATCTGCCTTCTGCTCAAGTCATGATCCCAGGGTCCTGGGATCCAGCCCTGAGCAGGGAGCCTGCTTCTCCCTTTCCCACTCTCCCTGCTTATGTTCCCTCTCTAGCTGTCTCTCTCTTTGTCAAATAAATAAATAAAACTTTTTAAAAAAGGAAATTTACTCTTTATTTTGATAAGCCTGTGAGATAAATGAAATTTGAATATTAAAGAATATTGAAATTGTTAAAAATGATAAGTGACCCAGAATTTCTTAAACATAGATAAGCAGCGAGAAGCTATTGGGGAAAAGAATATCAAGAGAAGGAAGAAGGAAATACTGTTGTCTGGTGTAGAAAATTACTTTAACAGTAGCATCTTTCTACTTGCTAGAGGGGAAGCTGCCCAATTATGAATCCCTTAATAAAGACAATTGGATATTTTTTAAATGACTTTAACTTCTTGAAGTCACTGAAAATTATGTTGCCTATGTTAAGATAAATGTGCTGCAAATACCTAAAAGTCATACCTGAGAGTAAACATGATATGTATCCTATTCTTCACACTTTTGCCTTTGTAGCCCACTTGGTGAAACTATGCAACATTAGGAAAAATAAAAGTCTCTTGTAACTTAAATGAAACTGATGGAGATTATGATAAAATGTAGAATACCATTTCTCTATTGAGTTGTTAATATGATTTTTAGTACAGTTTAATAATACAGTTTAATTTTAGCTTCAAAGAACATTATTTTTAATTTCAATTTTTTCTGCTTATACTTTATAATAGATAATTACAAATGTAATCATTATTGGTCATTGGCCATTAATTTGTTTCAGCGTATGTACCTCAGTGGGCAGTAATTACTGCACAGCCTTCAATAAGATATCATTAACAAAATGAGAAGACCACAGAAAATATGTTAATTACTGTAAGTGCTCCATTGGTTCCTCCCTGGAATAAACAAGTCTAACAATTAAGATCACACTTACTTTTTGCCAGATTATATTATGCAGTACAAAAAGAAGGGGGGAAAAAGGCATTGCTACATAATTTGAAGAACAGATATTTGGGGGAGCTAATATTATTTTCCCTTTAAATTCAAAGCAGCAAATCTAATGACCCAAAGACAGAAAGCTGCTCTTCTACCAAGCAGCAGTTTCATAAAAGCTTGTTGTTAATAATAAAGGAAAAAATTAATTGACTACTGTATCTTATTACAATGAGAAATATCACAAAACTATGTAAATGTTTTAATGTTGTTAAGCTATTGTAGAGCAAGTTAAATTGATTTCCTATTAGTCCACGTATAAATAGATTGGAGGACGCATTAAAGGCTCCAATTACGAAATTACAATATACCAAACCCACTTAGATCATAACTGGTTTTGGTGACAAGTGTAGAGTTCCAAGTGTTTCTTAGCATGGTATTTACAATATGTTCTAACCTGAAAGCAGAATCAAAATATCTGTCCATTCAGTTCTCTGTGGCTTTTAATTTTCATTCCTCCAGTTCATCCCTCAGAACTTTTTAAGCATGTGAGTCTTTCCTAAGCAATCTGTTCTGTGCCTCTCCAGATACACACATATACATATATATGTTTCCAAATGCTGTTCGTTTAGGCCTTCCCTGCAACCAGGTTTGCCATGCATCTCAGATCCAAACCCCACAGCTGTTCCTGCCTTTCTTTTATTGTCCCAAGCAAGGCACATCTCATTTCACCCTCATTCTTCCGCAGTATCAGGCCTTTCCAATCTCCCTTGCAACTGCTCCAGCTGTACCTTTTACAGCCCAGCTGTTAGGAGACTGTTACAGAGACCCTCCCTCCTCCTGACCTCAGGCAACTCCAACCCTTCATTGCTGATTCTCTAGTCTTTTTTGATGTTCTTTCGGGCCAGTTCAAGTCCTTCAAATCCCCCTTGACCTGTAAGCCATGTCGAGTCTTTTTGGACTTGATTGCAATCACTTCTAAAATTATAAGATCAAACTAGAGAAACAATGAAAACTTCTCACACAGCATCATAACCATTAATATTTATGCAGTATTAATTTTTTCTAAGTGTAGGATGTGTATCCTTTTATAAGATTTGCAAATACTATTGTCTGGAATAGTAACACCAATAATAACTGAAGTCAAAAGATGGCAGGCTAAATGGATCACCATGGTTCCTGACAGACCCATACCTTTTGGGGTACTTCCTCAGAAACTTAAACAGCTAGATGTGTTTCCCTCTGAATGATCTGAAGAGTACTTTAGCAACAGTGATGACTCAGAAGCTTTCCAACTATAAAACTACCAAGTGCTTCAAAATACAACTAGCATCAATGCAAATATAAAACAGTCTAATCTCTGGTCTCCTTCAGGACTTTTTCTTATGTTCCCAGAGAACCCAGGACTTCCCTCTATAAGAATACTTACTATTTTGAATTGCAGTTTTCTGTTTGCTTGATTGTCTTGCCCAGTGGACTATAAAGTCTTAAGGAAAGTGGACTATATATCATACACAAAGTATACTTGATGAATTAATTGAGTAAATGGCCTCAGGTAAGGAAAAAAGGAAGTTTTTGAAGCTAAAAAGTAGTTGTGAGGCAAGTTTAGACTTTAAGAATTTCTAGATACTTTAAAAAGAATATGGAATCATTTTTCATATGATTTATTTGCTTGTTGTTATTGTTTATAATTATATTTCTACCCCAAGTATATCTGCCTATTAGTTTTGAAAACTACTGCATTATTCTTTAAACCTTGACAGGGTCATTCTAAGTATTTAGAGAGCAGAGTACCCATCTGAAAAATTTCAGATTTTTTACAACATGAATAAATTTATCTGTTCATGGAAGTGCTGATATGTTATGGTGCACATATACCAACCAACAACCCATGTATCTAATACCAAAGACTATATTTCTACTTTGTGGAAATAGCATTTCTATAGAACTACATCTCAGGAAGACACAAGTTCTTACTTCTACTTTGTAGAAATAGCATTTCTATAGAACTACATCTCAGGAAGATACAAGTTCTTACTTTCACTAAAAATTTATCTTACAATAGAAAAATAAAAATCTAGGGCGCCTGGGTGGCTCAGTGGGTTAAAGCCTCTGCCTTCGGCTCAGGTCGTGATCCCAAGGTCCTGGGATTGAGCCCTGCATCGGGCTCTCTGCTCAGCAGGGAGCCTGAGTCCCTCTCTCTCTCTGCCTGCCTCTCTGCCTACTTGTGATCTCTGCCTCTGTCAAATAAATAAATAAAATCTTTAAACAAAAAAGAAAAATAATAATCTAGTTAATGAATTTTGTAATAAATTATTTCCATTTAACACATAAACAAACATGGCAACAAATCTAAATCTGAGAAATCCACAACTTTTATATAGAGTTTAAACCCAAATATAATTTTAAATAATAGAAGGAAAGATAATACTTGTCATTGAAATAAAATCAATCTATATGATTTCAGAGTATATCCAGACATTGTATATTTTTTCAAACATTGTATTTTTTTATGAGCAATCATCTGATTTATAAAAAAAATGCAACAATATTAAAAATGATACAAAATATCAGTTTCAAAACAATACCAAAAAGTGAGTATATTTAACCATACTCAGCTCATAACAGGAAAAGGGTAAGAAGAATAATTCATGCTATAGCATGTTGCTAATATGAACCGGCAACAGAAAAAGTTGGTAAAGGAAGGCAGAGGAACTCTATCTTTTAAGAATTAGAACCGAGGGGCTCCATAATCATCTGGCATCCGCTCAGTGTTGTACCTATGGTTAGAAATGTACATGATGGGAACTCCAGGGATCTTCCGGATCCTTCGTTTAAGGTCTCGGTCAACTGTGGCCACAATGTAACACTTGTGCTGAGTTACTCTTTGCACTAAGCAGTCATCTGCATAGGTTCCTTTGTGTGTGCATGGTAATCATTCAAATCTTGGATCTTTGGCAATCCTTAGAGCCACTCGATACTTTTGCCCCAGTTTCTCAATTTCAGCCATTACACAGTCAGTTATACAAGGGATACACTTGGCATAAAGACAATCCATCATTGACTGGACTAAGTCAAGTTTGGCTTTAATGGAAAAGTTGATAAAGTTGGTATCAACCAGGATGTGGTAAGGTGGGCCCAGCTGTGTGTTATATTGAAAGAATAAGCAGGAAGGATGTTGGGGGACTTCTCTTTCCTTGAGTGCACTGGGATCTTTTCTTTTTTTTTAGGTTTTAATCTATCCTTTTCTTTAAGCCTCTGATCTCAGAGACTAAGCATTCGCTTCATAGTCGCATATTTCCTTGCTTTCTTTTGCTTCCCCATGTTCACGCCGTACTCTTGTTTCTTCCGGAATCCCAAACATTGTATTTTTAAATAACTGTATAATGATCATTAGCAACTTGGAAAGTAATTGTCAAAATAGCAAGGAAAAGAAAGCTCACAGTATGTGTCAAACTTTTTACCTCTTTAAAAGTATTGTTAATGTTTAAAATTTAACTTAAAATTTAAGTTGGATTTTGGTTACTATTGGCCATGGGAATTCAAACCTTGCAATGCTAATAGTCATGTAATTATATTTATCCTTTTTTCAAGAAATGCAGGAAGTCAAAGCTGAGACATGATTCTGCCTCTCCATTCATTCCCCAGATTTGTACTCCCCTTACCTAATGTGACTTGTGGTCACCAATACCCAAAAATCATTTTCTACTCATCATCACAATATTTTTTAAGAATAAATTTAAATACTTTATTTTTTCACCTGAATTAGTTACAGAATTTTAAGAAACACCCTTACTTCTTCTTACTCTTTTCTATAGCCACAGTAAAGACCAAAGCTTCAGTTACTAAATTGGAGAGAGGCAGGAAATTGAAACTCCCTTTTAGTGTTAAGCATATAGGATAAAGTACTGTTTCCCAATAAAAACAACCATAATTACTTTTCTTGAATTCCCTATAGCACAAACAAGTCACGTAGTAGATGCTCAACAAGTACTCGATGACTGGTTCTTTAATTCACGCTGAAATAAAAAGGATCCCGGAAGTACAATTTTCAGCTTTCATCTTCAGAAGCCATTACCCAAGAGAAAAATGTCATCAATTGGCACATTCATTGCTTGTGGGAATATAAATGTCTGGAGGCAATTTAGCAAAGTGTCAAGTCTTTTTTTTATTGGTGTTGTTTAAAATATATACCCTTTGACCCAGCAATTCTACTTCTGGGAATTTTTTAAGGACGTTATCAGGTTAGTATGCAAAGGTACAAGCATGTTAGACTATGGCCAACTTTCATGAAAACTGGATTGAACCAAAATGGTTAGCAAGAAATTGACTCTAAAAAGTATGAAATTATAATATAATCAAATAATGATAATATAGATAACAAGACAAGAAGTTTGAGATGCACTCCTGGATAAACAGAAAATACCACACAGCAGAACGTGTAGAATGTGAGCCTGTTGACATACGTATTTGCCACAGCATAGAAGACAATGTACACATTGAACTTGCTTCCTCTCCAGTGTTTCTTAATGTAAGCAGAAATGTTGGTTCACTATTTTATGGTCTGTAACTTACAAACATCACACTAGCCATCCTCTCTCTCTTCCTGCTGACTGGAGGTTGATGGCCAGGAACCTTCAGTAGAAGGTTATTGATGGCTTTGCTCTGCGTGACCACATGGAGCAGAGCATGAGGGAGCACTGCCTTCCCCTACCCCCACTGCTGACAAGCCCCCTCCAGAGTAAGAAATAAACTATTGTGTTCAGCCGCTGATATTTTGGAGCTCTCTGTTTCAGCAGTTGTGATATCCTAATATTATTCATGGAAAGAATAAAAAAACTACATATATCAAAATGCTAATAGTAATACTGATTAATTTTTATATCATATATTTTTCTTGCTTTAACACCTATTTTGTAAAAATAATTTTTTTTTTATTTTAAGATTTTATTTATTTATTTGGCGGAGAGAGATCACAAGTAGGCAGAGAGCAGGCAGAGAGAGAGAGAGAGGGAAGCAGGCTCCCTGCTGAGCAGAGAGCCCGATGCGGGACTCGATCCCAGGACCCTGAGATCACGACCTGAGCCGAAGGCAGTGGCCTAACCCACTGAGCCACCCAGGCGCCCCGTAAAAATAATTTTTTAAGAAAAGAAAATATTTGATAGTAAAAACCTCAGAAATGGGATTTTTGACCTCTAAAGCTCTGATTTCTAAATATAGAAAGATGAGTGCCTATCTTTCATTACTATAATAGGTTTATATGTAATATAAGGGAAGTATAGAATTTCACTAATGCCTCCTAAATTATGTGATGTTCTGGTGTGATCACATTCTTCAGAAAATAACTTAACCATAAAATATAATTAGTTGCTTTTTAGGGGCATTTTTCTTTGGTTAATGTCCTTAAGAAAAGCCACAAATTATCCTCTTAACTGTTGCTAATACGGAGCGAGCTCTACTACAAGTCCATTTTCACCCCTCAAGGCCTGAACAAATTAAATACCACCCCACACCATCTTTCCAACATCTCTACACTTGACTGGATCATCTTGACTAAAACATATCAGGCTGACAACTTTAGCTCTTAGAATAACTTTAACTCAGTTTTCAAGCCCTCTGACATACTAGTCAAAGCTCTGTTAATGTGATTTATAGTTAAATTAAACATAAAAACATCATTAAAATAATGATAAAAGGTTAAGGCCTGGAGCTACAAATGCAGAGAAGAGAAGGCCGTGCTGTGCTCTGGAGTTCAGTGAGCCTTGTTCAGCCAGTTCTGCCTGGGCTGGGGGCTCAGAGTGTCTTCTGTCAGGGGTAACTCAGCAAGAGCCAAACAACATCCATTTTAGTATTTCACAGCATTTATAGCCTGGACATAACAACATGCTAAAACTTGTATTGATTAGTAAAAAGCAAAACAAATCACTGCACTTTTGTCTGCTTCATACTTCACCTTTACACAAGACTTTTATACTGTACTCATCTTTATACCCATTTTACAGATGAGGAAAGTGCATCTTAGTTCAGGTCAGTGTCACAAGTTTATAGAGAACAAAGATATAACCCTTTCACCTCCACCACCATAGTCCATTTCGGATAGTCTTTTCCACTGTTTGCCTTCTCTTTCTTCCTTTAAATCCTTCCTAGTGAAATAAATCACACAAATCTAAGTTCTTGTCCATGTAGATGCTCCTGAGAATTCTCCCATCTTCCTTCCCCCCATCTGTAACAGGTTAGTGTACAGATTGACTTTGTCTGTTTCTCTTCAAAGATTTTCCTACATTTACTGAGCTGGATTCTTATCATTCAAAATATTTCATCCCTATAGGTTTGCCCGTAAGCCACAATATCATCTTTAACCAGACAGTGAGCCCTCAAAGAAAAAACATGTGCCATATCCAGCCTGGTTTCCCCAGATCGTAACATAAAGTTAGGCTCTTATAAGTTCTCAAAAACAAATTTATGAATGAATGACAGAAGCTACACTATTTTTAAAGATCTATGAAATGAAAAGAAATTTGCAATTTCTGGATGACTCATTGCAGTAGATCTCAACTTTCCTGGTTCTGTTAATAAAGTCATTTCAGTACCTCCTTACGTACCAAGAACATCTTTCTTACACCAGCTTTGCCTAGACAGCAATCAAAGGCTTTTAATTGAAGCCCATAATTTTCGCAAATCTGAGACTAAAAATATTTTCCTTTATAAAATGTCCCAAATCACTTTTTCCTGGGGGTAGGTGTATAACTTACTAGAGATACTCCAGTCATTCATTCTTTTGAAAATTATTTACCAAACATCAACTAATTTGTAGGAACATGGGTTGAAATGATGTATCTAATCCAGTGTCTGCAAACAAATCAGAGACTAGTTAAGAAGAAAGACAAACTACAACAGAAAATTACAACTTTAATGAGGTAGAGAAATGCAGGGAAAATTAAGGGGGCACTCAGAGATGTGCTGAGCAGAAGTGGACATCAAGGTAGGCTTCCTAGAGGAGATAACTCTTGATCTGAGCCTTAATAATGAGCTTTTGTTAGGTAGACAAAAAAGGGGCCGAAGTTCCAAGTACAGAAGAGATGACATGCAAAGCCACAGAGATGAAAGAGGGGGAAAAAGAAGGTATGTGTGGAGAATAATAGGATCTTCATTACAAATGGAACATAAAAATATGAAAACAGAAAGACTTAAAAGAGGAGCCAGATAAGGGAGGAAATGAGGCAGCAGGCAAGGGATCACTGTATACCATATTAGAGTTTAGTCTGTGACCTCAAAGAATTATTATGTTCACAAAAATCTATTTTTTACCCCAACCAAGATTTATCATTTAAAAAGTATATACTGCCTAGCCTATTAGGATTTGATTATTTTATACCTGATATTAAAATACTTTTCTTAAATAATCTTGGTAGGGAATGTGGATCCCATCATTTAGATCTTTTCTTAAGTCCTAGGTTTTCTTTCTAAGAAGAAATAAGGTACTTTTTAGATCCTTTCTAAGAGAAACTACTGTTAGATCCTTTCTAAGGGAAACTACTGTACCTAAAGGATTATTTCCTTGATCTTGTTGGTCCTGTTGGTATTCTGTCACTCAGCCCTCGCTTTCTCTCACTCTCACTGTCGTTGTTTCTCTTTTTTTCTTTATCAACAATTTTGCCTTTGATGCCATTTTCACAAAGAGGCATAGTAACCACCTCCTGAAATTGTCTCCTAAGGCAACAACATGGAACGTTGTTGGTCAGAATACAGCTCTCTGCCGACCATCTTTATGCATCCGGCCCGCTCTTTTTCACTTATCATGTTGGGACTCATAAAACACATCTGGGACCTCAGGCTGCCCTGAATCTTGAAAGAGTAGGGCATAAACCAAATTTTGGAATCCTCTGTTGATAATAACCCATTCAATATAGCACCTGGAGTGTTTTTTTTATTAGAGAGAGTAAGTGCTGTGCTAAACGGCAGTGATGCAGTTTGATGGAGCTGCCCCTGGAATATAAGAAAGAACAGGGGACATGCTCCTCAGAGTGTGTTCCTGAATTAAAAGCCAACAGTTTAAGGGTTCACTGGAGAACCCAGACAGGGAGAGACGCTTACTCCACGGCTGTTGGCGACACCAGGCATATCATTAGTCTATTCTAGTTAGCTATTTACTTCCAGGTGCAACTCAAAGCGTAGTGGGGGGAAAAATTATATATATATATATATATATATATATATACATATATATATATATATATAAATGCACAAAACTTTATATTATTTTTGGTCCTGGCTAACTTAGAAAAGACATTCAAGCCTTCAGTGATGAGGTACCCTGTCAGTAGTGAAAATGAAGTTTTACTGCTAATGAGTTCGAAATATAAGACCCATGCAATTGGAAGCTGTGTGCTTTGCAAATCCCACTTTTCCTTAGTTTACCCTTTGAAGGTCTAATACAAAATCTTACCTTTTCTGTTTGAAAATACATAGTATTATTGGTGGGAAGATCTGAAATATTCATTTTTATTCCTTTATTTGCAAATATTATTAAAAATAAGTATCTAAATAGAGTCTTCTTATCATTTTTACATGAAATTCATAGTTCTACTACTTACTTTCTCAGAGTGAAGGAAAATCCAAGAGTATTTTAATCTAAAGTAGAGAGTTATTTGATGACAAATACTAAATCCAAGGTTCAGATGATATAATTCAGTCATGCTTTATTTGTAAATAAGAAGTATTCTGATGAGCACTTTTTTCATAGTCCCTTTAGTAACTTAAGGCTGAAACTTCCATTTAAAAAAAAATGCATTGATTTTATTATTTCTTCCACATGTGTGAAAAAGAGTATTTTGCAAAAGTAATTATAAACAACTTGGTTATTCTGGCTATCGCCCAATAATTCAAACGACTTTTCTTCCAAAAAGCATCAACATGTACATTAAATCATTCATCAAATAAAACAGAATTCTCAACAACTACTGATACAAATAATATATATTTATAATAAAAGGAAACCTAAAGAGCATAACCTTGCAAACATAAAAAAAGATCAGATGTTTTTCTAAGAACTAAACCTCAACTCAAAATTATTAAAAGAATTAAATGCTTCAGATACCTCTGCATCACCTAGACAACATAGTTCAATTTCTCCTGATGCAGTCTGACATGGTGCAACTTCTAAAACTTAATCCAAGTCAAATCCGATTTTAATTGATTAAAATAAATGGATATGTTCAGAGATCAAAAAAGCACACAATATCTGTGTGATAACTTCTATCCTTATTTCCACTTAATGATGATAAATGTTTATGATATGACAAAATGATACATTTGTCTGCACTATTTGAGAACTTCCATGATTTGTAGAAAAGTTCTGTTTTTAATTAAAGTGTATAACACAACATTGGAGTTTTTCTTCTTTATTATGCCAAGGAAGCATATGGAAATTTGAACTCTAAGATGTTACTGATTTATTCTGATGTTAGAGCATTTTGCTCCCATGTAAACATATCCTGTGACATGAATAAGAATAGCTTTGTGCCCTAGAAAAGTCCATTATTATAGGTAGCATATGGTTTTGACACCTATACCATGAGGAATATGAGAAAACACAGTTTGCCAAGCAAGTTATTGTAAACATTTTGTGCACCCCTAAATTACAGACAGAGATAATTACTATATCTTTTTTTAAGTAGCCAGCTCAACTGTAATCTCTTCCTTGTCTTGCATTTATTTTTCAGCAGTTGAGTTGAATTTTCCCTGCAAGATTTATAGACAAATACCAAACATTGGGGCCCTGCAGCCCCCCAACACTGAGGACACAGATGTCAAAATCAAGGTAAATGGCAAACAAGCTAAGGGAATGTTCCACACTAATGCTTGTGTTAAGAATATATCCTTTCTTAATTCCAACTTTCATAATCATAGAAACATCCACTTTCACAAATGACATTGTGAAATGGATTGTATCTTTTAATTTATATATTAAAGAACTCTGAAAGTGAGCTACAAAATATTTATTTTTATAACTTTTCAAAAGGGTTTGGATTCTTCTAAATTATAAAATGCTGAATAGGGAGTTTCCAAATAATAAATTTAGGCTTAACCCTAATTCCAAATTTAAAACATGATTGAAAAGAATAGAATATTGATTTCAACACTATGTGAGGTTGTTATTTCCTAAAAGGAAGGTAACTTATACACCCATTAACTCATGGATTTCAGTGTTTCTCAAACATACCTGATTCATAAGAATTACCTTAAGGACTTTTTGAAATATGGATTCTAGATGGGCAGTATAATCTGAAAGTTTTGGAACAACAGATTCAGATCTACAATGGAGACAAGGGACTGGATTGATATGTGTCATACACTTTTTCTGGTTTTAATGTTCTATGATCTATGAATTGGCAAATTCATTCTTTTGATACAGAAACATTTAGATGTAGATATAAACACTGACATAGACACATATATCATAGTAGAGTATTTTTGGTGACAGGTACAAAGATAGATACATAGATAGATATAGTTGACCCTTAAACATACAGGTTTGAATGGTATAGGTCCACTTACAGGTGGATTTTTTCCAACAAATATATTGTGAAATTTCTTGGAGATTTCTGCCAATTTTTAAAAGAAATCACAGACACACCCCATAGACAAGAAATATTAAATGTAATGTTTCTAATATTGTATTATGAGTATGACTGTAACACTATATGCCATAAAAAATCTTATAATGATCCATTCATTACTGTTTAGGCTAAGCTACCATGAAGCAATTGTATTAATTACACTAAGCTACCATAAAGCAATCGTATTACAGCTGCTTCATGATCAATGAGTGAATCATTCATTATACCTATAAATAATTATGAATTTTTTCACACTATCTTTTCATTTTTGAGGTCTAGTGTTAATATAATAATGCATATCATATCTACAGTATTTTGTGTCATATTTGCATGTGATGCATGCATACTGATGATATGATACATATCATATCATCAGTGTTTTGTACAATATTGATGTAGATACTGACATGATTCATCTTGTAAACATATAATGTAAAGAGTCGTCATCTGTAAACCGTTATAATGCAAAGTGTTGCGGTATCAATAAAATACAATACCGTACATTTACATATTGTAAATGTATTTCGTCTTCCTTATGATTTTCTTAATAGCATATCTTACTTAACACTTACTTTATTGTAAGTGTATAATATACGTAACATACAAAATACATGTTAATTGATTGTTTATGTAATTGACATGGTTTCCAGTCAACAGGAGGCTATTAATAGTTAAGTATCTGGGGAGTCAAAAGTTACATGCAGATTTTCAACTGCACGGGGTCAGCATACTTAACCCGCATGTTGTTTATGGAATAACTGTAAATAAATTGATAGAGCTAAATAAATGTCATAACAGATAACCCTTTTAATCAAACTAACTCTATGAAGTTATCAGCTGGAGCTCTCTGTCCTTTTCCAACAGACATGTATCTAAAATGTAGTGGTGGAGAGAACAAATGCAAATTAACCACTGAAACTATTCTCTACATGTATTACACTAATTGTATACTTACTCAACAGTCTTTTTGCCTACAGATATAGAGACAGATTGTATGTGTATTTATATAGATTTTTAGTTGCTACATGTCTAAAGCTAATTACAAGACAACTTTGGATTTAGCAAAATTAATTTTTTTTAAAAGCACAATTTGCAACTTTGACCTGTGTTGTTCAGAAAATCCTAGAGAAATAAAATTAAAGAACCAGTAGATCTAAATATTAATTATGGACAATGTTCTGTATTTCTAATATTATCCTACTCCTAAGGCCTGTCAGCATCAGCCTCCTAAGTGTTGTCTAAATAAATGGTTCTCAAATTTTAATGTGATACAAGTCACCTGTAAATCTTACTAAACTGAAAATTGATTTAGTACATGGATGATGGGACAAAGGAACATTCATTTCTAACTTGTTATCAGATTATGCCAAAACATAATAATAAACCATGAGACAACCTTCCATTAGCAAAGCCTTAAACAACAGCAACAAAGGTAAAAAATCCAGTTATATCTCCTGATCTAAAGCTTTTTTTTTTTTTTAAGATTTTATTCATTTACTTGAGAGAGAGAGAGAGCACGTATGAGCAGGTGGAGGGGCAGAGGAAAAGGGAGAAGCAGACTCCCCACTGAGCACAGAGCCTGACATGGGGCTGGATCCTACCTCCCTGAGATCTTGGCCTGAGCCAAAGGCAGATGTTTAACTGCCTGAGTCACCCAGGAGCCCCCTGACCCAAAACATTTCATGCTATTTAGGAGAAAGATGTCACTGAAGGAAATTTATCTTGGCAGCATGTGTAACACCTATCCCTCTGTAAGAAGACAATGAGTAGAACTAAACACTTTCATTTGTTTTAGAAAATTAAAAAAGGAATCCAGATCGAGGTGCTTTTTGTTGTTCATTAGTTTATTTGTTTGGTTTGTCTTTCATATATTCAACTCTACCGATCAGTAGAACTTTTCTCACTTTATTTTTTTTAAAGATATTATTTATTTATTTGGCAGATAGAGATCACAAGTAGGCAGAGAGGCAGGCAGAGAGAGGGGGAGGAAGCAGGCTCCCTGCTGAGCAGATAGCCCGATGGGATGCGAGCTGGATCCCAGGACCCTGAGACCATGACCCCAGCTGAAGGCAGAGGCTTTAACCCATTGAGCCATCCAGGCGCCCCCTTTTCTCACTTTATAGAGTTATCATTAACAACAGGAATATATGTTTATTGTACGGCCCTGAATATAAGTCATTAGGACCTAAAGGCATGCAAAGAAACTTATCCTTAATATTATAATTTCACTTTACAATTTATTATTGTACTCCAAATAATTCCAATAGATTATTTGAAAAACATACAATAAAATAAGGAACAAAATTAAACAAAGTTTATGTACAAAACAAAATTAATGTAGAAATAGGTGTGAAGTGAAATAAGGTAGAAAACAAAGATGAGGCCAGTAATAAGAACCAGTATTAATGGAATTCATACAGCAAGCTCTAATGTTAATCCTATAAGTGGACCTATATTTGGATCAGAGGCTGACCTTTCCAGCAGCCACAGCCAAGAAGAAAATATAATCAGACACAAAGTATATAGGCAGTTTACTGCTTTCTGTGGAACTGATATCTGACAAAAATTTGTTTGCCATGGCTTCATTAAGACTCCATAAGGGAGGAGGAGTCAAGATGGCGGAGAAGTAGCAGGCTGAGACGACATCAGGTAGCAGGAGATCAGCTAGATAGCCTATCAAACCATTCCGAACACCTACGAATCCAATAGGAGATCGAAGAGAAGAAGAGCAACAATTCTAGAAACAGAAAATCGACCACTTTCTAAAAGGTAGGACCAGCGGAGAAGTGAATCCAACGTGATGGGAAGATAGACCCCAGGGGGAGGGGCCGGCTCCCGGCAAGCGGCGGAGCACAAAATCAGGACTTTTAAAGTCTGCTCCATGGAGGGACATCGCTCCAGAGGCTAAACTGGGGTGAAGACCTTGCGGGGACAGTGTGGACTCAGGTCCCGCGGCATCACAGAAAGATCGGAGGTGTCTGAGTGTCACAGACCTCACAGGTATTAGAGCGGGGAAGCTGGCTGCGGAGACAGAGCCGAGGAGTGAGCTCTCAACTTGGAGTTACCGTGAACCGTAATCTGTGACACGGTATGGTGCTCTGTGCGTGGGGTCCCCGAAGATCAGGGGAGACTCCAACCTGGGAGAGCCCAGAGATCTGTGGGGTTCGGAGACTCCAGGTGGGACACTGTGCCAGAGACAGAGACGCTTGGTCACAGGCTGGGTGACCTTGGAGCGCAGCCAGAGGCCAGTGAAACGGGCCTGATTCCGTGCATTTTTCTCCAAGCACGGCTGGAAGCTGGGGAGACGGGAGTGATTAAGTGCTTTTCTCTGAAGGCGCACTGAAGACTGGGGCCCCGAGCTCTCGGCTCCTCCGAGCCGGAGATTGGGAGGTGCCGTTTTCATTCCCACCCTCCGGAACTCTAAGGAAAGCGTTCAGGGAACAAAAGCCCCAGAAAGCGAACCTGAGAGGATTACTTAGCCCGGCCCCTGGTAAGGGCGGTGCAACTCCGCCTGGGGCAGAGACACTTGAGAATCACTACAACAGGCCCCTCCCCCAGAAGATCAACAAGAAATCCAGCCAAGACCAAGTTCACTTAACAAGGAGAACAGCGGAATTCCAGAGGAGGAGAAAGCAGAGCATGGAATTCTTGGCTTTCTCCCCAAGAATCTTCAGTCTTACAAAGTTAATTAATTTTTTTTAATTTTTTTCTCTTCTGCTAATTTTTTTTCTTTTACCCTTTCCTCTTTTAACGTTTTTAACTAGTTTATCTTAATAACTTTCTTAAAAAAAATCTTTTTTGAACCTTTATTATTATTGTCATACTTTATCCTTCACTGTATCTAACTTTATTCTTTGTATACACATAGGGTTTTTTTTCTACTTAAAAATTTGTGGTACAACTTCTTCTAATAGATCAAAATACACCCCAAATCTAGTACCGGGCTTGATCTAGTCTCCAGCCCAAGGAAGTTCTCTCTACTTTTTTTTTTTATTCTCCCTTCCAACTTACCTTATCAACTCCTCTGTTGGAAAAAAAATTTTTTTTTTAATCTTTATAGTCATATTCCATCCTTTCATTGTGTTTACCCTTATATATGTTTTGCATTCTTTAAAATTTTGGGAGGTAGTTTCTTCTAAGAGACCAAAATACTCCCAAAATTAAGTGGGTGACCCTGTTCTAGTCACCAGTCTAACCACACATATATATATTTTTTCTTTTTTTATATATTTTTTTCTTTATTTGTGTTCTCTTTTTTTTAATTTTTTTTCTCTTTTCTGAACTTCTTCTTACCCCCCTTGTCCCCCCCCCCCATGATTTGGGGTCTCTTCTGATTTGGTTAGAGCACATCTTCCTGGGGTCTTTGCCACCCTATTAGTATTACATTTGCTCCTTCATATATTCTTATCTGGACAAAATGACAAGGCAGAAAAACTCACCACAAAAAAAAGAACAGGAGGCAGTACCAAAGGCTAGGGACCTAATCAATACAGACATTGGTAATATGTCAGATCTGGAATTCAGGACAACGATTCTCAAGGTTGTAGCCGGGCTCGAAAAAGGCATGGAAGATATTAGAGAAACCCTGTCTGGAGAGATAAAAGCCCTTTCTGGAGAAATAAAAGAACTAAAATCTAACCAAGTTGAAATCAAAAAAGCTATTAATGAGGTACAATAAAAAATGGAGGCTCTTACTGCTAGGATAAATGAGGCAGAAGAAAGAATTAGTGATATAGAAGACCAAATGACAGAGAATAAAGAAGCTGAGCAAAAGAGAGACAAACAACTACTGGACCACGAGGGGAGAATTCGAGAGATAAGTGATACCATAAGGCGAAACAACATTAGAATAATTGGGATTCCAGAAGAAGAAGAAGAAAGAGAAAGAGGAGCAGGAGGTATACAGAAGAGAATTATTGTAGAGAATTTCCCTAATATAGCAAGGGGAACAAGCATCAAAATCCAGGAGGTGCAGAGAACACCCCTCAAAATCAATAGGAATAAGTCCACACCCCATCATCTAATAGTAAAATTTACAAGTCTTAGTGACAAAAAGAAAATCCTGAAAGCAACACGGGACAAGAAGTCTGTAACATACAATGGTAAAAATATTAGATTGGCAGCAGACTTATCCACAGAGACCTGGCAGGCCAGAAAGAACTGGCATGAAATATTCAGAGCACTAAACGAGAAAAACATGCAGCCAAGAATACTTTATCCAGCTAGGTTATCACTGAGAATAGAAGGAGAGATAAAAAGCTTCCAAGACAAACAAAAACTGAAAGAATTTGTAAACACCAAACCAGCTCTACAGGAAATATTGAAAGGGGTCCTTTAAGCAAAGAGAGACCCTAAAAGTATTATCAGGAAGGAACAGAGACAATATACAGTAACAATCACCTTACAGGCAATACAATGGCACTAAATTCATATCTCTCAATAGTTACCCTGAACGTAAATGGGCTACATGCCCCAATCAAAAGACACAGGGTTTCAGAATGGATAAAAAAACAAAACCCATCAATATACTGCCTACAAGAAACTCATTTTAGATCCGAAGACACTTCCAGATTCAAAGTGAGGGGGTGGAAAACAATTTACCATGCTAATGGACATCAGAAGAAAGCTGGGGTGGCAATCCTTATATCAGATCAATTAGAATTTAAGCCAAAGACTATAATAAGAGATGAGGAAGGACACTATATCATACTCAAAGGGTCTGTCCAACAAGAAGATCTAACAATTTTCAATATCTATGCCCCTAACATGGGAGCAGCCAACTATATAAACCAATTAACAACAAAATCAAAGAAACACATTGACAAGAATACAATAATAGTAGGGGACTTTAACACACCCCTCACTGAAATGGACAGATCATCCAAGCAAAAGATCAACAAGGAAATAAAGGTCTTAAATGACACACTGGAGCAGATGGACATCACAGATATATTCAGAACATTCTATCCCAAAGCAACAGAATACACATTCTTCTCTAGTGTCCATGGAACATTCTCCAGAATAGATCACATCCTGGTTCATAAATCAGGTCTCAACCGGTATCAAAAGATTGGGATCATTCCCTGCATATTTTCAGACCACAATGCTCTGAAGCTAGAACTCAATCACAAGAGGAAATTTGGAAAGAGCACAAATACATGGAGACTCAACAGCATCCTTCTAAAGAATGAATGGGTCAACCAGGAGATTAAAGAAGAATTGAAAAAAAACATGGAAACAAATGATAATGAAAACACAACAGTCCAAAATCTGTGGGACACAGCAAAGGCAGTCCTGAGAGGAAAATATATAGTGATACAAGCCTATCTCAAGAAACAGGAAAGGTCTCAAATACACAACCTAACCCTACACCTAAAGGAGCTCGAGAAAGAACAACAAAGAAAGCCTAAACCCGGCAGGAGAAGAGAAATAATAAAGATGAAAGCAGAAATCAATGAAATAGAAACCAAAAAAACAATAGAACAAATCAAGGAAACTAGGAGATGGTTCTTTGAAAGAATTAATAAGATGGATAAACCCCTGGCCAGACTTATCCAAAAGAAAAGAGAAAGGACCTAAATAAATAAAATCATGAATGAAAGAGGAGAGATCACAACCAACACCAAAGAAATACAAACAATTATAAGAACATATTATGAGCAAGTCTATGCCAACAAATTCGACAATCTGGAAGAAATGGATGCTTTCCTAGAGACATATAAACTGCCAAAACTGAACCAGGAAGAAATAGAAAACCTGAATAGGCCCATAACCAGTAAGGAGATCGAAACAGTCATCAAAAATCTCCAAACAAACAAAAGCCCAGGGCCAGATGGCTTTCCAGGGGAATTCTACCAAACATTTAAAGAAGAATTAATTCCTATTCTCCTGAAACTGTTCCAAAAAATAGAAATGGAAGGAAAACTTCCAAACTCATTTTATGAGGCCAGCATCACCTTGCTCCCCAAACCAGACAAGGATCCCATCAAAAAAGAGAATTACAGACCAATATCCTTGATGAACACAGATGCGAAAATTCTCACCAAAATACTAGCCAATAGGATCCAACAGTACATTAAAAGGATTATTCACCACGACCAAGTGGGATTTATTTCAGGGCAGCAAGGTTGGTCTAACATCCACAAATCAATCAATGTGATACAGTACATTAACAAAAGAAAAAACAAGAACCATATGATACTCTCAATAGATGCTGAAAAAGCATCTGACAAAGTACAGCACCCCTTCCAAATCAAAATTCTTCAAAGTATAGGGATGGAGGGCACATACCTCAATATTATCAAAGCCATCTATGAAAAACCCACCGCAAGTATCATTTTCAATGGAGAAAAAACTGAGAGCTTTTCCACTAAGGTCAGGAACATGGCAGGGATGTCCGTTATCACCACTGCTATTCAACATAGCACTTAGAAGTCCTAGCCTCAGCAATCAGAAAACAAAAAGAAATTAAAGGCATCCAAATTGGCAAAGAAGAAGTCAAACTATCACTCTTTGCAGATAATATGATACTATATGTGGAAAACCCAAAAGGCTCCACTCCAAAACTGCTAGAGTTTGTACAGGAATTCAGTAAAGTGTCAGGATATAAAATCAATGCACAGAAATCAGTTGCATTTCTTTA